>SNQJ01S0006935.1:6322-31714 GCA_010110895.2 Picea sitchensis | reverse complement strand
AAAAATGAATCTTAACCATTTTGATAATGAAATGGTAATGTGTAGAATGCACAGGTTCATGATTCATTATGGACAAAAGGATTTTCTATTAAAGCATGCTGATGTATCCTAAGAGTTAGGATGAGCCTAACCGAGGATGCTCAAGAAAAGAGCAGAAATATCACAATAAGAAGTAGATTGCATAAGTAAAGGGGGAGAAAAGGAGGAACACTTTTCTCACCTAAGAACCCTGAATTGTGTAACAAATCTGTAGGATTAAAAGAGAAGTTGTGGAAAGCAATATAGCTGGTAAAAGGAAAATAAACCCCCTGAGTATCATTAAATGAATAAATGAGTATGTTTGACTGAATAGGCTTGGTTGAAGCCATGATTAAGAAAAGGAAGTGAGGCCTTAGAGATAACTCAACTGGGATGAAAAGTCCCAGGTGATGTAGAAAGAATTGGAAGAAGGGGAGAGCCCTCAATTCTTTTCTTGCCAAGTATTATGTTTTCTCTAGGATAAGAAAGCTGGTATGCTGATGAACGTAAAAGGTTTTGACACCATAGTGATGATGTTTGTATTGTTGTAGAAACAATCGAGCTATATTTGTATTGCACTCATGGAAACATTAAGGATAATGTGATGAAGTGCATAAAGATATGCTAGGACATGTATGGAAATGTTTTACTACCTTAATGTTATGCAATTTTTTTTGAAAGACAATTGTATTCCATGGATACCCAAGTGGAGTATGATTCAGGAAGAAAACCCTGATCGAATCAGGTTAATCAAGGACATGACAGAGGAGATGAATGTGAGCCATTCATCGGAGAGAAAATCGATCTCAGTCATCAGATCGACTTTAATATCCACTGGAGTTAACAGATCAAACACCAGTCCTTCAGTTAGATCGATGGTTGGGGATCATTGCGGAACGCAAAGGTAAAATTAACGGATGTACTAGTTCACAGTCTGCAATCAACCAACACCATTGATCTCATCGGGATGGAGGATCAACGACCTCAATTAAATGAGTTGGGAAAGAAATTTTTAGATCGCAGAGGTTGAACTCTCCGCTAAAGAGCGAGCATATTGGGGTTCCGCAATCGCTGTGAACTGCCAATCTGTGAACGATCGGGGGTGAACCTGCAAGGAACCCACGCGTTAACTCCATGTAAACTCGTATTGTGATTGGGTTCTGTGGTTGAATTTAGAAAATAGAAACTCTGAATTCTCTGTCAAACACTTATGTGTTGGAATTATTATTAACTGGAAATCATTTGGTTTAAAATCGATCAAGGGCTAAGATCGACGACCCACGATCATTGCAGAGATTTCATATGCACACGGGTTAATGTCAAGACCTACAACCGTAATTTAAACTCAATATAACGTTGTTTTGAGTTTGGGTTCTGATCATATATCAGACGGCCTGTATTCATTGTGGAGATCGGGAGGAGAGTTAAACCATGAGCTAGTTGAGGTTTCACAATCCCTTGCCCTCGTTGGATCTGGGGGAAGACGGATCTAAACCATTGATTTGCAGAAAATAGATTAATCTAGGATCATAGCGCCTCGATACGGGAACTAAAAGGACAATGCCTAAATATAATAGAACCAAGGTCACAAATCTCGATCGCATGGAGAGGAAACGAATTTCATCCGAGATAGTCAAGGAATATAGAGTTTATCACTCTGTGTTAGATTGTGGTCACAGGGACTAGTTCTATGGGAATAACGGTGCTCATAGTTAGCACATTGCATGGAATTGCTCCGAGGAAATGGATGTTTGCATAAAGGAAAGAAAATGGAACTTCCATTGAGGAAGAAGGACCTTCTGAAATTTTACTTACATTGTATGGGTGTCAAAGAAAATAAATTTTGGGTGGCCATGAGTGTGGGCACCTTGGTTACTAATGAAGAAAGAATTATTGGGTGCATACAAGAGAAACTTATAGTTTCATATGTGACGACTTGGGATCATGATCAACCTGTAGTAGGAAGCACAATCCGGCTGCAACAATGAATGAATATGAATAATCCATATGGTGAAGAGCTTGGCCAAGCTCCAATACACCATGGAAAAGTGCTTGTCATAAAGTGTGGAAAACTTGAAATCAATGCAAGGGTGCATTGGGTATGAATGTGGCCATGAATGTTGGCACATTCATTAAAGTTAATTGATATCTGAATTACATTTTGAAAATTTGGTAGGATGAAATGATGCATAGGTAAGGGATGACGTTTCCTTCCATGTTTTAAAACTGTTAGAATGAACAAGTTAAGAAAGGTTGTGATGACATTTTAAATGTGGAATTGGAAATTCTATGGGTGACAGATTGCAATAAAATTATGAAATTTAAAATTTATGATGATGTCTCATGAATTTCTGGATACCTGTGATACAGATGAGAAGAAAATATCTGTCCAGAAAGGACAGATGAAGGCTGTCAAGCCGGAAAGCATGAAAAATGGCTATTGTTGAGCCATGAGAAACCCGTGGTAAGTCATGATCACTTGGAATATGTTGTGTTGATGTAACACAAGCCATAGGAGAATTTGATAGTTCTTGTAAACTATTTATTGGGATCATGCACACAATGGGTATGTCTAGGAAAAACAATGAGCCTAGATAACAAGACAACCATGTAAATAGAAATCCACGAACTACACATATGAATATTGTGAAAGTTGTGAATTTTTTCTAGAATTTTATGCACAATAATTTTTTTCCGCATGAAACTATGATTAATGTGCTTGTTGTCCAAGAATTATTGAAGGAAAGTGACGAAGGTTAAGGGTCTGGAAAGGACCTGACCAAGGAAGAGGATAATGATTTGTGAAGCAGTTGAACGACAAATAACATGACATGTGTTATTGACAAATAGAACATCGAGGATGATGTTCCTTTAAGGGGGAGGGGATTGTAACACCCATGTTTCCCCAGTTTGTAAATATAACTATATTGGGTAAGAGACTATGGAAAACGAAATATGTGTGAATGTTTGATTTGATGGAAATTTGTATAAAAGATCAAGGAATGTAAATTATGTTATTTACTAGAAAATGGATAAGTGTTGCATGACTGCTGAAAGGGGGGTGTGCTAAGAGAGACCACGAATGCTATGAAATAGATGGTGAAGGGGACCGAGAATGGTTGTGTTAACCTCCACCAAACCAATACTTTGTTGGATTTAATTTCTCAGGATCAGAACAAACCTCTAACCCAGGAATGAATTACAGTCGGGTTAGTAGGTGGAAATACATCCTCAAGAGTTAATGAGGGGATGGCGTAGAGCACCCATATCTAAGGATTTTAGACCTGACCACAGACTCAGAATTCAGGCCACATACAATCTTGTTGAGGAAGGCAATAAAGGAAGCTATGGTGGGCATAGGAAGACCTGCGAAGAGTGCAGGGTAGAGAGACTAAGTTCTTGGGCTCAAGGAAGAATGGAGAACGTGTGTTTTCTGAATGTAGGAAGTGGCTAGCAGGGTTATGATACAAGCTGATCAACAAGTTTGGTGAGTAAATGAGGAAGTAATCATGCATACCTCCTTTCTTGGTATAGAATAAAACCTGCTGTCAAGATCCTGTGGGAGGAGGAGAGTAACCTTCATCCCTATCTATTATTGAGCTAGGAGAAGGAGAGTAACCTTCATCCCTAACTTTCATTGAGACGAACAAAAAGATTCAATATCAAAGAATCGTGGTCTAGCTTGGGGGTGGCCAGTGGTAAATTCGTTAGGAGTGAATGAACCTATGGTTGGGAGGAAACGAGCACCCCTTTCAGCAGTCACCTCACGTCTTATGGTTTTGATAAGTGTTTCATAACTTTGTGTATTGATCTGAAATAATGGATGGATGCATGGGTTTATATATGTATCTATAAATGGTTTATGTGTGCAAAGGTCATGATATGTGTATGCATTTATATCCTTGTGAACTTATACTTATGACTGATAGTCTGTATGCCCCAGCTTATCCCTTGAGGGGTCTGGGAACACAAGCATGTAGGACGACCGAGATAGGAGATATCATGTCATTTTGATCTTGTTCGTCTGAAGAAGATATTTCTCTTAAAATCCTTGCTGTACGACTAATATTTGGTGCCCAAGTCCTTAACCATTTCATGATAAATCCTAGGAAAGATAGCAAGGTTCAATCCTTGAAAGGGGAGGTCCTTTCATTTGGAAGACGAGCATACAAGATCCATTCGGGAGGACCCATATGACCAACACCTAGGAACCTCAGGCTAAGCCTACGGGAGCTAAGTCATTCTGGCTTCGAAGCTCTGGAAGTTTGGGACTTCAGAGTATTTTTGACCTTACTAGTCTTAAATTGGATGAATGTAACCGAGAAATTCGGTTATCAACAAGTTGACCGACAATGGATGGTTTCCTTAGTGGTTAGGTGAGCCTATCTTACTGTTTAAAATGAGATCCAACTACCCATGGCGAAGTAGCATGAACCACCGATCAAGAATGTTCGGGGGTCCCCTCAGCCTTTGGATCTACACTAAGATGACTTCAGCGAAGTTCCAAGTCAGGAGAATGGAGATGCTATAGAATCAAACTCCCCAAATGTCAAAGTTACGAAGTGACAGAGAGTCAAAGATTTGGGAAATATCATTCGGAGTCCTGCCCACTATCCGATCATTTAGGAGGAGGGACCTGCACATGGTACTTCGGTGAAGTCCTGCTTTGGGAAAATGGAGTGGCAGTGAAGCTAAAACCCCCGAAGGCCAGAGTCGCGAAGTGACCAGGACCCTTGATCTGGGGATCCTTTAGGTTCTCTCATAGTTGTCAGATATACTTTGAAGTCAACCCAACGTTGACTGCTTTAGGAGAACAAGGATGTGGTAGTGTCAAAACCCACGAAGGCTGGAGTCATGAAGCATTATGGACCGTGGATCTAAGGATCCTTCATGACCCCCCTTGACCGTTCAATCATGGGGATGCATGTATCATGTCGAGAGCGCATGGGGGCCCACATGTTGAGTGACGACATTTCCAGGTGTGGTGACATTGTGACATGGTAAGGGGATGTCGATGACTCGAGGGAGATGCCATGCATTTTATCGGAGTATTTTGGGATGACAAATGTCCCTCTAGCAGTGGGCCAACAATGGGACCCAAGATACCCTTGAGCAGAGGTTATGAGCCGTATATCTATGGTTTTACATGGATACCCTCAGATGATCATATCTAGGCCGTGGTCAGCCTGACACTGACATAATTTGGAAGAAAGGAGAGGTTACAACATGAAACCCCCGAACGATGAAGATATGAAGTAGCAGAGGCCGTTGATCCAAGGGTTATGTGGATGTACCTTGGCTGCGAGATCGAAGGGCATGAAAGATGATTAGTCTGGAGTGATGTGGCATAGTGATGTTACCCAGGGTGATGTAGACCCAAAGTTTGATGTGCCACATGTCACCTGGATTTATGCGTATCACATACCCTATAGACCCATTGACACATGACACATGTCACCCCCGATGAGGGTATGTGTCACCCATGTTCCTTCTATGTGTCAGTACCTGGTACGTTCCTGCTAAGCCAAAGTGGTGGGTGAAGTGACAGGAACTCCGGGAGTCCGAGACTTGGGGACTCCATAGGTTTGGAGTGTAGGGTCGAGGATAAACTGAAAGGATCGAAGTCCCGAGCCACGTGGAGGGATTTCGAGTTCCTTCGAAAGTTTGGGAGTCTGGAAAGTCTCGTGCGTAGATAGTAAAGAGATGTTCATCTCCGAAGTACCAAAGCGCTGAAGTGCCGAAGCATTGAATGCCAATTTCCACGCTAGCCTAAGTGTTAGACGAGGTTTAAACTAGTTGTTGGATTGGGTGATGGATGGAACTTCCCTATGGGAGGTAGGAACCTAGATATGGTATGAACAGGATGAAGTCATGTGGGCATCACGTGGCCCTCAACTAATGAATGCCCGAAGAAATTCGGGAAGCCGTAAGATATAAAGCAAGGGTCGGTTTACAGCCTGGTAGTATTCATTAGAAAGCTACGGATAAGTAGAAGAGAATGAATCATCTCAGATATATGATTTGAGATGATTTGGTTAAGGAAAAACGAAATTATGATGTCCCACCCCTTAAAAGAGAATTTAGGGGTCAGGTGTGTTACAAGAACTTGCCGGAAAAGAATATCATGGGTTGGTATTGGCACCAGTTTTCGAGGAAGAGGTCGTAAATGGGAAACCATAGGTTTGAGTGAAACCTTGTTGGCTCTTGTTAAACAGAGGAAAAACTCCACCCATATGGTTCATGTACGAAAAATTAGGGTTATCCCCCGTTGGCACCCCTTGTGAAGGAAAAATTCCTTGCATTGGGATGTTTTGATCGAGAAAGGGGTTGTCCCCTGACGAAATCCCTTGTGAAGAGTAGGACCCTTTCACAGTATTCCATTGGAATTGGAAGGGTTTTCCCCCACCGACACTCAGGATGAGAAAAAATGATTACTATCATACCCACCATACAATGTGAATGGGTTGGAAGAATATGATATGCTAGAGGATTGGAATCTACTTCCCTTAGAACTGGCCTATCCCAATAAGGTATTAGGGTCTAAAGACAGAAAATTATGGCTTCCAAGAGAGGGGAATGACAAAGGAATATGACCTCCACCCCAAGGAAAATCTTGGAAGGAAATCAAACAAATACCTATACCAATGTTAGTAGCTTAGGGAATCGTCTAAGAGCCAAATAACATGTTCTACATATCGATCGACGACATACCAAATGAGAACATGTTAGATGCTACCTCTCTGTAAACTTTTTCATTTGAGAAAACAAATGACAGAGGAAACCTAAAAACCAACTTTAAAGTCAAAAACTAGCCTTTCCGACCTAGAGAGGGCTCTCTATTAGACTTCGTCTATGTATAGGTTATGGCTTTGAATTGTCGACTAGGTTTAACACATTTGTACAATATTTATGGTTCTACTGGAAAGAGAATGCAATACCTTGGGCCATGGAGTCAATTTCAGAAAATGAGAGAAATAAATGACTTGGTGACTAAACTTGAGAGGATAAAGGCTAAGTAGGAAACGGTCTTTCAGTTCAAAATCGTTGTGTGGGGTGAGAGAAAAAGACACATGAAGCGACCCAGAGCACTGCTGGAGATGAATTTTGAGTTCACTTATAAGAAAACAAACTTGTCTAAATGGAGAAATATAGAACACCACATGGTGAATTATAGAATTGAATAATGTTCCGATTTAGAAAAAATATAGACATGAATATAAAGAACATGAGAAGCACGTACATAAAGAGAGGTTACAATACATCAAACCGCTACCATTAGAATATTTTCATCAAAGTTTCAGGACCTTTGCATTAAACTTCAATCGAGTTTGAAATTTACATTCAACAATCATTGTCTACACTACTTTGCCAACCAACCTGGATTACATTGAAAAGATGAAATATATAGAAAAGGGTGTGCTGCTTGGGCTGCCCTGCCCTCCAACTACTATCCCTAGAAATTAGGCTTTGACTATTCTCTGCTAGATGATCCTTCGTATCGCACTTTACTAAGAATATAAACTGACTGTACTCAATCATACAATAATCGATGTCTTTTCCATGACAATTTGGTCATCAATAATATTTCATTGTTAAGGAGTGATGTGTCGATGCTTTTCCTTTAGAAGGATATTTGGATGATAAGGTGCTCTGTCAGAATCCTACCACCCAGTGTAATAGCCTTGATTTCTGCCACGCGATCATTTGCTAGAGCGTTCCTGTGGTGGGTAACTGCAGACTGTTGTAGGTGTTTCCAAGATGACAACGCCAGTTAGGGGACAACGCCTTTCTTCAAACTGTCGTGTGTCCAACATACACTTGTCCTTTGTAATAGGTGGGTTTCCATCATTGCACATTGTATGTTCACCACGTGGGTACTTGTCAGAGTCCCTACTTCTCGACAGGAAACAAGACATGGGGAGAAAAAATCCATGCCACATTTGAGAAGATAAAAATGAAGTTGGTCAATTATGCCTATGGCCTTGTCTGCAATTTTGATATCCGAAGCATTCTCCCGAGAGACCAGTTGCGCATTTTCAGATTCTTTACTTGTCTTTACAAAACTGTGTTCCCTTTCAGCCTCTTTTGCGTATTGGATAGAGCCGCATGGACGTTCTCCATGGACGGTCCACATTCCTTGAAGTTCTCTACAGTTCTCTCTTCTGAAATCCTCCGTGCTTTGCATAGTTGGATGATTGTGTCTTGCGCCTCTCTGAGCTGCCTCTTGAGCCAAGTCTCATTTCCCTTTCAACCCTATGATGTTGATTCCTTGAGAGTCTTTTCCCCTAACTTCTGTCTCAACTCCCTATTCTCTTGGTACAACTCAACAATAGCGAGCTGTGCTTGCTTTAGTTGCTGCGACGGTTCAAAAATATCTAGGCCTTCATTGTCTTTCCTTCTCCATATGGTGCATTATGGGATAGAGATGGAGCAATGTTTCTATGTGTTTTCTTTAAATTATTAAAAGGAAAGAAAAGAAATTTAAGACCAATCATTTTCTTAACAAGACTATTGAATGGAAAGTTGTTTCGATTATGAGTATGATTGCATAGACTATTCTAATTGAGAGTTTTGAGAAATTTAAATGCTGGGACATCGAACAGTTTGATACACAGTAATTGTTGATATGATGTATGTATTTTTTGTATTGAGTTTAGTACATAGTTATGTTTTACTTGGTTTGTATTGACTTTAGTACATAGTTATGTAATCCTAGAAGAGTTTTCGACTAAGAGAGATAATTAATATGAATTAATTAGTACCCATAATGAGAATTTGACCCAGGTAGTCTGCCAGAGCTAGTATAAATACAGGGCGCCAATCTTCACTTTACACACAATTCTTAGAATCACAGTTTGGTAGTCTTGTGTGCACTGTAGTTTGGCAGTCTTGTGCGCAAATCCTAGAGAAAATGCTGCTGCTAGTTCTGAAGTCTATTATTTCTATCTTTCTGTGTTGGACTCTCTGATTAGATTTGGTTACTTCTTTCTTGGTGCATTAGCCTTTCTTGGATATTGGTTTTCTACCAGGATTATTCTCTCTGTCAAGGTCAAAGTGCTCGGGGGTGGCTTCGGCCTATGGGTGGGTGACAATAGTGATATTGTCTATGGTTAAATGAGCACATTCTAATAGGTTATGGGACCACACCTCCTTCATTCAGTCTAAACCCTGGAAGGAATCATAGACATTAGGATAATAATATCGTTAAAGAACTGTCGCTAGGGTTTACTAGCAGGAACAACTTCCAAGACACTTCCGCTAGGGTTACTAGTAGGTGCAGTTGCATAAACCCTAAAACCTCGATCCATCACCTTATGATGGACCATATCGCTCAAGAAGAAGGTATTCAAGTGTGCCCTATTCCAGTGCACCTCCTGTCACTCTTAGAAGGCAGAAATGTCAAGGTTGAAGTTTTGGATCAAAGCATGACCAATCACCAGTCAACGCAAGTCATGAATGAAAAGACTAGTCATCTACACTACTCAACACTCACATGAACGATTGAAGATGACATGTGGATAATTGAAAGTGGAGATTCTAGGCATATGATGGGAGATCAAGCCAAACTCTGAAATCTAAATGAAAGGAATACATCGTACAAGGTAGAGCTTGGAGACAAAAGCACTTACCCAATCAAAGGATTTGGACAAGCCTCCGTCAAGTTGAAAACATGTAACAATGTTCATTTGAGCAATGTCTTATATGTACCTGGTTTAGAAAATAATGTTGTATCCATATCTTGCCTAGAAGACAAAGGAAACATAATAGATTTCGTAGATGGAAAAGTGTTATCTTGGCACAAAGAATCCAGTTTAGAGAATGCTAGGGTTATTGGAACCTGTGAAGGAAATCTGTATAGACTACTAGAACAAAATGAATAAGCTCTGGTACATGATGAAGTCAATCCCAATGAACTTTGGAATAGAAGGTACACTCATATTAAATATCAATCATTTCCTTTTCTAAAAAATATGGTTGAAGGAATACCATAATTACAATCTACGCATGAAGGAATTTGCAAAGGATATGCTCTTGGAAATAATATCAAGAAACCATTCCCAAGCAACAACAATAGATATAAGGAGATTCTAGATCTAATACATTTAGATGTTTGCGGTTCAATTCCAGTCAAATCTCTAGGATTTTCTCTCTACTACGTAATATTCATAGATGATTACTCAAGAAAGACTTGGTTATATCTCTTGAAGACAAAGGATGAAGTATTCAACAAGTTTCAAGAATTCAAAGCAGAGATAGAGAACCTCACAAACAAGAAATTCAAGACCTTGAGAATAGATAATGGAGGAGAATACACATCAAATGAATTTGTTTCCTTTTGAAAATCAACAGGGATTAGGAGGGAGCCGACTGCTCCTCATATTCCTCAACAAAATGGTGTAGCATAAAGGAAGAACAGATCTATTGAAGAAACTGTGAAGGCACTACTAAACGATCAAGGCTTATCTATGTTCTTATGGGGAGAAGCAGCCATGAAAACAATATATGTTCAAAACAAAAGTCCTCATCGCATATTGAAGGACATGACTCCAGAAGAAGCCTTCTCAGGAAAGAAACCTAATGTGGAAAACTTAAGAATATTTGGATGCCTTTTTTACTTTCACATTCCCAAGGAAAAAATAAATAAATTAGAACCCTAAGGAAAGAAGGGCATATTCGTGGGATATAGTGAATCATCCAAGGCTTATAGAATCTATATCCTAAAACAACATAAGATTGAAGTCAACAGAGATGTGACCTTCAATGAAAAGATTTATTTCAAGAAATCCATAGAAGAAACTATAGAAGAAGAAGAGTATGAAGAGGCTATTGAAGAAGGCACATGTCTTCCAAAAAACCAGAATGAAGAAAAGGAACAACTTGATCATCCGATGCAACCATGTGAGACCATTGATTCAGACACTGTACCTAAGACCAAGAAATAACCAACTTGGCTTGAAGCTAACCTAGAAGAAGCAGAAAGACTCAAAGCCCCAAGTGGGACCTTCTAAAAAAGTAAGAAGCCCAAACGATTCTTCAGCTATGCAACATGTATGAAAAAGATTCTAGACGAAGAACCTACCACGTTTGAAGAGGCAGTTCAAAAGAAACAATGGAAAGAAGCCATGACAGAAGAACACCATTCCATCATGAAAAATGATGTATGGGAAATTGTGCCTAGACCTAAAGAAAAATTAGTAGTAACTTCAAAATGGGTATATAAGATAAAACATGCAGCAAATAGAAGCATGGATACATATAAAGCAAGGTTCATAGCTAGAGGGTTCTCCTAAAAGGAGGGAGAAGACTATTACGAAACATTTGCTTCGGTTGCCAGATATACTTCCATTAGAGCTATCATGTCTCTTGTCGCTTCCATGGGATGGAGTTTACATCAGATGGATGTAAAGATATCTTTCCTCAATGGAACAATCGAAGAAGAAGTATACATTGAACAACCTCAAGGTTTTGAAGTACATTCCAGAGACACTCATGTTTTTAGACTAAATAAATCTTTATATGGACTCAAGCAAGCTCTAAGAACTTGGTATTCTAGAGTAGACAACTATCTAACGAGACTTGGTTTCTCCAAAAGTCATGTAGATCCAAATATTTACTACAAAGTCATGAACAATGCACCCATGATTCTACTACTATATGTTGATGATCTATTCCTAATAGGTGAAGAGTCTCTCATCATCCAGTGCAAAAAGGAAATAGATTCTAAGTTTGACATGAAATATCTTGGTCTCATGCATTATTACTTGCGACTAGAAGTATGGCAGAAGCGTGGTGAAGTATTCCTTGGACAAGGAAAGTATGGAATAAAGATTATTTTGAAGTTTGGAATGATGGATTGCAAATCCATGGGCACTCCTATGACCACAGATATAAGAAAAGTAAGAGACTCAAATTCTGATCCAGTAGATCCATCACTATATCGACAATTGATTGGGTCATTAATGTATTTGGTAAATACTTGAGCAGACATTTGCTTTGCCATGAACACACTAAGCTAGTTCCAGGTGGAACCTAGACATGAGCATTGGACAACTGCAAAGCATGTTCTAAGATATATTCATGGGACACTAATCTATGGCTTAAGATATACCGCAGCCAGTGACATACAACTTCATGGATTCACATATTCAAATTGGGCAGGAAGTGCATAAGAAAAAAAGAGTATTTCATGGATGTGTTTCATCTTGGGATATTCTATGATATCTTAGGGAAGCAGAAAACAAAAATATTTCGCACTCAACACAACAGAAGTAGAATGTATCACAACATGTGAGGCATGTACAAAATCAATTTGGCTGAGAAATCTATTCTCCAGATTATTTGATCATGTTCTAGATTCGACCATAATACACTGTGACAATAAAGTTGTATAAGGCTATCAGAACACCCAGTGTTTCATGAACGATTGAAACACATTGATATCAACTACTACTTCATTCGAGACAAATTTTGGGAAGGAGAAGTAAAGCTCTAGTATATCCCCACAGATGAGCAAACATCAGATATCCTGACAAAGCCTTTGTTCAGAATAAAGTTTGCATATTTTCGAGACAAATTGGGGATCATGGAAATAACTCCCTTAGATGAAAGGGAGGAAATGACTCTCCAGGTTGGGAGGGAGCAATGACATATCATTGAATTGGGGACAGTCATTTTCAAGTTTGAAATATGGTCCATCTTGGGCAGTTCCTTTCTAGTTCAGAAAGTGGTTTGAGATTTCTGACGGACAAGCATTTTCCGGTTCAGAAAATGGTCCAGATCGAATGGTCATTTTCGTAATGAAAATGGTTCAATGGATTGTTGATGTACCATAGACAATTATTTCCCATTGTGGTTAACATACGGAATGGTCTAGGATAGTCTCTCTTCTTGCCGGTCACTTTTATTAGTGGTCAAGAAGACTGGTCCGCCTTGCCGGGCAATTATTCTTTCGAAGCTCACACTTGTGAGCAGTTTTGAAAAATGGTTTATTTTGGAGGTTGGTGTAGGACAGTCATTTCCTTATGAAATGGTCCGGATAGGCATTCCCTAGGGCAGACTCATTCTCTCTAGGTTGCACTTTGTTTTAGTGCCAAAGGAATGGCTCAGATAGGGAATGGTCCAAGCACACAAATCAAAACAAGTATTCCTCCTTGCTTGAGAATAATAGTCCAGATAGCCCATCATTGATGTTCTACTTTGGAGGCAGATGCTCTTCCAGATCTCACAGATGTGAGTGGAAGAATGGCCCAGATGACTCAATTTATATCATAACATTGTTTCTATGCAGGTTGATATCAGTTGATATGATGGAGACTGCATGTCTCCAGACAATAGAGGTATGCTACTATGGTGGATATATCCCACTGTTTGTGACTATGTGTCACAGATTCAGTAGTTGTGTACTACTATGGATAAACACAGTTTTTTTCTATCAGTTGACATTGTACAAGTTTTCATGGAGATTATCCAGTTGGATAATAATGACGGTGCTTGTGATTCTACCAGTTGAATGGTCTGTTTGTGCTCAAGACCATTATCAGTTATACCTCTCTAGCTAGGAGGGAGTGTTGATATTATGGTATCTTCGAGAGGTATCAACCTCCATTGTGACCTTTGCCAAGATTAGAATATTTCGGAAGAAAGAAAAGAAGTGAATGTAACCCTAGAAGAGTTGTCGGCTAAGATAGATAATTATTATGAATTAATTAGTACCCAGAATGAGAAGTTGACTCAGGCAGTCTGCCAGAGCTAGTTTAAATACAGGGCACCAGTATTCACTTTACACACAATTCTTAGAATCACAGTTTGGCAGTCTTGTGTGCATTGGAGTTTGGCATTATTGTGCGCAAGTATCAGAGAAGGTGTTGCCGCCAGTTCTGAAGTCTATTGTTTCTATCTTTCTGGGTTGGACTCTCTGATCATCTTTGGTTACTTCTTTCTTGGTGCATTAGCTTTGCTTGGCTATTGGTTTGCTACCAAGATTCTTCTCTCTGTCAAGGTCAAGGTGCTTGGGGGTGGCTTCGGCCTATGGTTGGGTGACAATAGTGATATTGTCTATGTCTAAACAAGCACATTTTAACATGGGGAATATGGCTTCTAATGTCTTTCCTTCCTCCACATCCCTTTCTATTTCCTCCTCCACGCAGTGAGATGTTTCTTTTCCCATGGGTAGAGGGGGATCCCCTTTGGGGTCCCTGGGGATGTTAGCTGTGAGTAGAAACAAATCCCAGCTTTTTCCCAATCGCCTCAACTCCTCAAATATTAACAATTTGATTAGTGAGACATGATATAGGTTCTTCTTCGATTGGTTTGCTTAATCTTGGACACTCTCTGCCATCTCTCAGAGGCTTTGGTGCAAGAAGAAATGCAAGTTAAACGATCTCCTTCCTATGAAATGCATCAATAATATGATGTGATGTGGGTGTATTATGTCATACCTTCTTTCATAGGTGAAATATTTTCTAATCACCCTCAGGAGCTTCCGAAAAGGMTCCTATAGATATCAACTTGGAACGCCCACTTTGACTTTCCTGTTTAAACTGTCTGGTTTGATGAAGTCCTCGTAGCATAGAATGTCCAAAGACATGCCTTTATACCACCTTTTAGAGTGAGAAGGGATCTCTGTTGTGGTTGACATATTTTCCTCCGTCACTTGGATTGTGATTCTTGTAATTATTGCGCGAAGCCTATTGAATTTGAGTACAAATTGTTCCGCCAGTTTCACGTTGAATCCTTGGATTTTATTACAATAGAACATGCATACGACCTGCTCAAAATATTCTATGACATTCGGATCTTCATTTACCAATGTCAAGTTTTGAGGTTCGGGCCCCACGATTCTACCACCTCGCGCCCCTTTCCTTATGTTCTAGGATGTCGCCATGGTGCAATGTGAGTTTGTTTCCCATGTGTGGTATATTTAACATGGACCCAAAGAGGTAATATTGATTGAACTGGTTTGTGACAAGATCGATGGAAATCAATTTTTCCGCAGCGAGAAAATCAGGGCTTGCAGAAAAAATTACAGATAGTGCATGAACTTAGCCGGTGAATAGAATACATGAAGAGCAACTGGAATTTATAACTGGGTGGGTGAGAGATGGAATCATGATAGGGGGCACTGAATCCATGGTGACTAGAGATTTCAAAGCAGGCCGAATATTTGCTCAGCACATCCATGCGACAGGTACACTTTAGACTGTGTAAAGTACATCTGATAAGAGTTGTAGAGTATACGTGATATGAGCATCGTGATTTCTTATCCTTTATAACTTCATAATGAGTAGATGATGGTCGTTGCATCTGCCAACATGGTCCCTATTTTAACAACTTACCTTGAACTTTGGCACATAAAACTTCCTCTTCTAACAGGACTTGACTTTTTTGGGACAAGACCTTTATCATTTACACATGTTTGATTTTCACGTCCCTTCCTGACTCCAAGGGCCAAACTGGCCAGTTGCTGACTTCGACGCATTAGTTGTTCGGTACCCGACCTTACACGCTTTGACACACGGACCATGACTGAACTAAGACTGACTCTAAATGAAAAAATGACGACACTAACAACTGGCTCCAATAGGGTTTCTATCCTCACAATGAGGTGGAAAAGAACAACATACCAGGTGCTTGACCATTGGGCCTTATTTGACTTTCAGACTCTGAAACAACAGAAAATAAAAAAACCTCGTAGACCTTCTTGACATAGTTATGACAAGAATCATCATAACCTTAGGGCCTTCACTCCAGGCTTGAATTTTCTACTGACATACTAACTCGAAATGCCTTCTTTGAAAACAAAAAAAATGAAACGACTATTTACAATGACATGAAAAAGTAAACAAACCTTACTGAAGTAGATAGTGTTTGAGGAACCTACCATTTAAAGGCCCCCCACTAGTGGGCTCTATGTTAAGTTCTTGTAGCAGATATGTTCCCATGGTACGCGATGATTCTGAAAGGTCCCATCCAAATATGATCAAATTTTCCATGCTATCCCTTGTCTTCATTCCTTGTGTCCCACTTTAGCACCAGATCATCCACCTAGAAATCCTACTGCTTAGAGTGCTCGTAAATTTTTTTCTTCATCCTGTCTTGGTGAAGCTGTGATCGGTTGTAAACATGCTCCCTCATCTATTGCGTGTGAATCAACTGATTTATCCTTCTTTGAGCGTTGTCTGGTTTGACCTCTTTCTCTTATAGCAACTTCCTGACAGGAAATCCCAATGAGGTAGAGAAAACTACATATGCACCATATACGATTTGGAATGGCGACATGGAGATGGAATTTTTGGTAGTGATTCTTTCAGTCCATAGCGTGCAAATGAGATTCTTATTCCAGGCCTTCTTGTTGTCCTGCAGGAGCCTTTTAATAATCCTAGTTAAGCTTTTGTTGGATGATTCTGCTAATCCATTACCCTGTGGGTAATAATCCGTAGAATGTCCCAAGGTTATATTATAATGGTTACAAAATTTTTCCATTTTCTTGGACTTAAATTCGGATGCGTTATCCGTGATTATCTTGATAGGGTACCCAAAACTAGATAGGATGTTGGTCTCCAGAAACTGAATGATGACCATGTTGGTATCCTACCTTGTTGGGAATGCTTTGATCCATTTGGTTAAGTAATCCATAGCCGTAAGTATCCATATGTGATACATCGAGGATGGCAGATGAATCTCTCCTGTAAATTCCAGGCCCCATTGCATGAATGGTGCTTCGACAAAGATTGGTTTCAATGGCAGGGGTTGCAGCTTCCTCCTTCCATCAAATATATGGAACTCGTGGCAACTAGAAACTTCTTTGTATACATCTGCAAATGTGTTGGGCCAATAATAACCTAGCCTCAAAATTTTTTGCACGATGGTTTTCCAGTAGTGATGCCCCGCACATTCGCCTTTGTGGAATTCCCTGATAGCTCGCTCCGTGTCACCTTCTAGAAAGAAACTTAGCAATATCCCTCTCGGATCCTTCCAATACAGAGAGTTATCCAAGATGAAAAACTTAGCAACCTTTAGATTTAAAAACATGGCCTTGGTTTTACTTAACCTGGGAGGGGCTTGCAAATTTCTCAAAACATGAATAATGGCCRTATAACAAGGTGAATCGATGAATTTATGAGACACTTGCAGGGCCGCTTCTTCTTGAGAGTTCTCCGATATATCAACAATGAAGTTTATTCCAAAAAAATCACAGTTCGACTGTGCCATCAATTTTGTGAGCCCCTGAACCTTAATCAACTTTGTGGGCTTAATCTCGAGATTGTATTCCAGCATAACTGTGATCCATTTACCTTGTCTCCCCTCAGGGTCAGGCTGCGTCAGGATGTATCTGACTGCATTGATGGGAACAAAATCAATAACACGACAATGTAGTATATAAGTCCTGAACTCCTTGAGGGATTTCACCAATGCATATGCTTTCTTTTCCATGATATCATACCTCAGTGGGGAGTCTCTCAACTTCCTCCTAAAGTAGGCTATAGGATTTCCAAATTCTGGTCATCCTTTTGTAATAGTACACCCACGATGGTGTGCTCCGAGGTGAAAGAGAACAAGATAAAATCCTTTGTGAAATCTGGGTTGGCCAATACAGGAGCTTTGGTTAGCGCTACCTTGATGTCTTCAAACGATCTCTTGGATTCGGGGCTCCATTTGATCTCATTAACTTTTCTGAGCATGCTCGTGACATGTTTTATAATTTCAACTAGATTTGGGATGAATCTTCTCAAGAAATTCAACTTTCCTAGGAAGGACTATACCTCCTTCTTGCTCTAGGGAGTGTTGATATTTAGAATTCCTTCTATCTTGCTGGCATCTATATTTATAACTTCCTTCAAGATGATTTTTCCCAACAGTTTCCCTTTTTTCATCCTAAAATGTTGTTTTTTTCGGATTTAAAGATATGGTGAACTTTCTGCATTTATGGAAAACCTTCTTCATATTCTCAAGATGTTGTTCGTCGTAGTCGGAATACACCGTAATGTCATCTAGGTAGATCACGATAAATTTGTCCTTTTCTTCAGAAAATGCTATATCCATAGCCCTTTGGAAGGTAGCTCCATCGTTCATAAGACTTAAAGGCATCTTCGCATACATGAATGTACCCCATGGTGTCATGAAGGATGTGTTTTCTCGATCATATGGGTGTACCATGATGTGATTGTAGCCCGAGAAATCATCTAGCATGGACATCTTCTATGATCCAACTACCTTTTGCAGGATGTATTCCATCTTAGGAAGTGGGTAGTTGTCCTTGAGGGATACTGTGTTAAAATTCTGAAAATCCATGCATAACCTTATTTCGCCGCTCTTCTTCCTTACATGCACAAGGTTGGCAACCCATTTCAAAAATATTAAAGAAACAACAATTTTGGCTTGAAAAAGTTTCTTTACCTCTTTTTCAATTAGCGACAATAGTAGGGGATTTATCCGCCTTAGCTTTTGCTTTAAAGGATTTTGATCTTCTTTGAGAGGAATGACGTGCTGAATCACTATAGTGTTGTATAATTTTAGGTCCTCGTAACTCTAGGAAAAAACGTCAGGAAATTATTTCACGAGTTTGATGTATCTCTGTCTAATCTCCGGACTGAGCATCTTCAACAATTTGATTATCCTAGGACTCTCATGGGTCTTGATGTTGTATTCTTTGACATCCTATTCATTTGCAATAATCTTGGGATTTCTATCTACATCATTTTCATGAAACAAATTTTCCAACGGAACCAGTCCCTTGGTGATGATATTATTTTTTAGCTGCACTATGTCCCTTTTGTCTATATGGCTCTGAAAGGGGTCAGCGTTACCGTGCACAACTCCACTTTCATCCTCTTCACAAAAAAACTCATCATAGATGTTCACATTAGCGAATTCATCGCTCATTTCGAGAAATCTCTCCACCTATTTTCCATCCTCAAACACTTGCCAATAATTGATATTATCGAGTACCGTCAGCCCGTGTTTGACTTTGATCTCATACTTTCTGTTGGGGAAAATCATAATTTTTAAAAATGAATCCGAGGTGGCTAAGGCATCCACAATTTGATTCTTCCCCCTTGGGATCGCTGACAAATTATACTCTGAGAATTCTTCGAGGAGGTCCAACACTAGGTTCCTATATGCCCTCAGTCTAGTGTGCTTGGACTGGTATATACCTATCACTTGGTTTATGACAATCTTAGAGTCTCCATGCACCACTATCCTCTTTGTGCCCAACTCTTTCAAATCTCTCAGACCCAAAGTCAATGCCTTATACTTAGCCATGCTATTTGTACAATCAAAGGCGATTTTGTAAGAGCAGAGTTTTGTGCCCACCTTGGGGGGACTTATCCATACATCGGCTCCTGTTCCCTCTTGTTGATGGCTCTGTCAAAGATCATGTTCCAAATTTTGTTCTCTGCACAGTTTCTCAGGTCTGTGCATTCCTCTTCTTGATGCATGACCTTATCCTCGACAGTCATGACAACCATTGACTATTCCCCTTCAAATCTCAGATTATTCTAGAATACAAAGGAGCCGATATCGATGTCGATGGAGTAGATAGGATGGTTGTTTGGATGGGTCTTGATACTCACCATGTATTTAAGCAACACCTCTCTATATAACCATCTCTCTTGGCCGAAGACAAGAATGGATGACATATCCACCTGTAGGGTTCCCTTCAATTTTGCGGCCCATGACCTCGACAATAGCATGCTAAATTTAGGGGGTATATCAGCCACAACCACATCCATAAACAGATTCTTAGAATGGGTTTGGGACATCAACACAACCAAATATTTGATTAGACCCAAAAATTTCACTTTCCTCGAGTCGAAGGAGAAAACATCCTTATAGGGCTTGGTGATGTCCAAACCTAACTTGTCCATGACCACTTTGGGCATGAGTTTGTGCGACACACCTGAATCCATCATGGAATTATGCAGAGTCATGTCATGGATTTTGATGATGATGTAGAAAGGGGGGACATCCTCAGTATCACCCGTTTCTTCCACGTGAAGACCAAACAAAATGGCAAGGTGGTCATCCTGGACATTCAGGGTGTCGAGAGTCTCTTCCATCTTTAACATTTTAATAATTTGATCTCGATACTCTCCTGTCTTGATGAGCTCGTTGAAAGGGACATAGATTTTAATTTTGGCCATTTCTTTCTCAAAGTTAAAGGCGGGGGGGGGGTATTTTTCTACCTCCTTGACGCCTGCCTCCCGACTTGTTTCTGGCGCTTTCCTTAGAACCTCCTCCTTTGAATTTCCCTTTTCAGTCACATCCTTGGTCGGGTTGTATTTCTTTGGTAGGCTTGCGAAAGGGGTGTCCACTTGGGATTTCCCTTGTGGGATTTGTCTACTAAGGTTATGTAGATGCCTTTCTTCTCCTGAGGTTGTATTGCTTTTGGAACTGCATGATGGCATTGTGATAATGCTTCCTAAATTCCTTTGTTTCCCAAGACAACGTGTGATCAGTATCCAACATAATATCATCATTTGCACCCATGTATTTATCATTTTCTCCCTTCTTCAAGAACACACGTGTTTTCGTGTCATCGCAACAATTCATTTGATATTGGATCATCTGATAAAAATCTTCATTCGTGTAATTTTTTTGGAACGAGGGACTTATTTTTTGATCGCCCTGGTCTCTCTGTTCCCTCTTCCTGATCTACGAGACCAAAACTCTTTTAAGGTTTTGATTTCTAGGTTGGAGGCCATGTTTTTCTTGGGTGACGAGCTTATTCCCCATGGACATTCTTTCCATCAGCTTCTCCATCACCTTCATCATTAAGTAAAACTTGTCATCTGAGGGTTGAGAAGCTGATGGATGTGCATATACTTGGGGTTTCTTCCTGCCTCTGTTGAAGTTTTGTTTGATATTTCCTGATGCCATCAGATTTAATTCAACTTCAATTATGTCAGTCATCATGGCATCTAAATTAGCAGATATTATTTTCCTCAGTAGCAAGGCAAAATTACTATCAAAAGAGTCGGCATATCGAAGCTGCATATCCCTAGGAAGTGGCTAGACTTCTGCAAGGATTGAGTTGTATACCTTCATGAAACGGTCCAAGAACTCTTGTACTGTCTCCTCTGCTGCTCTCTTCATATTGTTGTATTGCGTTAGTATTTGCAAATGATTCTTTTTGTCTCCCCATTTGGCAATGAACGATGTTTCAAATGCGGCGAAGTCGGGGATGCTTTCTGCTTGAAGAGACTTAAACCACTTTCTAACCTCCTCTGAAAGACTCTGCGTGAACAACCTCATATTTGTGTCCTCATGGTCTACTTCTTATAGATCAATGGAATCATTGAACCAATCCAAGTGTTTTTGGGTAGAGGTATTTCCCTCAGCATCATATATAGCTTGATCCTTTGGTTGTAGTTCTGGGTAAAATCATGCAGTTGAGCTGGCAGGGAAAGGGGGGAGAATCTGGCAGCCATTTCTCTAGGGGGGTTTGGGATTGGTAGGATGTTTTGAGCGTGGAATATGGCAACTTGTGGGATTTGTTTTTGTATCATAGATCGAAACCTCTTCTCATCGAAGTCTATATCATCCAAGTCGGTTTCTGATTTAGACCTAAACAAGGTTTGTTCGAACAGGGTGTCAAAATCGAGGTCGTCAATGCTTTGTACACCGTCTTTGGGTAAGGAAAAGTTCATGTCTAGGTAATAGAATGGGTTTGGCGCCTGCTCCTTTTCCCTGCGCAAAATTTTCTTGGGATCATACATGGGTGCTACAGGGTTCAGGTCAAGATTGGCTATGGTATACACTGTCTTTGCAGCCAGGATTTTTGAGTCGTGCTAATTTATTCTACTAGTCTATTTTACTGGAGTCTCCAGGGTAAATTTTTCATCCAATATATACATTTGGCCCACTGTTACCCTCAAGGGTAAAAAATATAGCTTTAATCGTTCTCCCAGGGAAAGTTTCATTAAATTTCGTCCCTGACAATGGCGCAAAAATGTTAGCTCTCTGTAAAATCGTTCGGATGAGAAAACAAATGATAGAGACAACCTACTATTGTCCCTTGGTTAAGGAAGCAAGTGAATATCAAGGAAGAAAAGGAAAAATGTGAACTGCACGGAAGACACAGTGTCTGTTACTGGGTCGAAGTAAGAAAAATAGTAGAAAAGATGGAGTGAAGTAAGGAAAGCAAGAAGTTGGATAAGGAGATCAAGGATCATAGATCAGCAAGGAAGATGGATTGTGGACAACTTAGCAAGTAGAGAAAGCCACCGTTGGATTCTTTGGAGCACCGTGCGAGAAGGAAGGAAAGACAAGCTAGCGAAGCCCTGAAAACGTGGGTCAAGTTGACCTAGGGTTTTAGACACCTAGGGTTTTGGTATCTAGGGTTTTGACACTTAGGTGTCGGCCTAAGGCTATCAATGAGCTATTGTAATGTATAAATAGAGGTCTAAAGGACCTAGGATGGGTTGTTGTTGCTATTTTTATTGTTGTTGGTGTTGTTGGTTCTAGTTTTTTTATTAGCATGAGCGATTATTATTGTGTGAGAGAGAAGTGCTGAGTGTAGAACCTTTTGTATTGTAAGATCTTCAACTATGTGCAAAGATTAGTCCTGCAGCTGGGTGCGCAGGAAGGGGAGAGATAGAGAGGAGAAGAAAGAAGATCTGCTAGTTGAGAGTGTAAACAAGAACTGTATTATTCATCTTAATATATTATAAAGAACAGTTCTATGGACGTAGCCCTAGAGAGAGGGTGAAACACATATATTTTGTGTTGTGTGTGTGATTGATGCTCTGTTCTTTGTCATTTGATATACTTCTATTTTCAATTACTATGTTAGATCTGATAGATAGTTGTGCGGAGTAGATATGAACTGGTAAGTGATATATCAATGTTGTATTTCTCTTGTATTAGATCCACTTGGTTTTCCCTTTGGTTGTAGACATCTCTTTCCTACAACCCCCCCATAGCTACTTCAGGTGAGACTGCATGTGCCTCACAGGTGTTTCCGAAAGGGCCAGTAGTTAGATCTTGTTGGTGCGCTCTTGGAGATGAACCCTATGTTTGCCCCTGTGCCAACAAATGGTTCCGTTGCCGGGACTGGAATATTCTTGAGGGAATGTCAAGGTGTTTTCCATCAAAGACAAATATTTAGAAGTGGATAGAAGATCAAGAAAAGGACTTCACTAAATCCAAGAAAAAGAACCTTAATCTTAGTATAGAGGATTGGCTAGAAAGATATATCTTTACTAATATACACGAGATTTTATTTGGAGGAATCCATAGAGAGTTAAACGAGTGGCTAGCTAGGTTAGTAGATACCCAATTTGAGATCAGATCTAGGTCACCTGTGGTTTGGACGTCGATGCTGATCAAGAAGGTCAAGAGAGTTGATAACACCGTGTCAAGAGTAGTAGATCACTGGTTTGATAGTACCAATGGAGGGTATATCACTGAATTTGCTATTGACAGAGTAAAATCGTATAACCAAGAAGAGAGATATTTCTTTAAGTGACCTAGAGGAAAATTTTTACATTTTATAAAGTTGAATATCAAGATGCTATTGCATGAGAAGAATATCTTAAAGATACAGTAGTCTGCTGGATTGAAGAGATAATGTTCAAGAACTTAGACAACGACAACGCCATAGAGGTTGGACATATGCGCAGTGGGAGAGTGTTCAGAGAAGTTTCTCTTGCGAACCTATTTGAGGAGAACTATGAGGATGAGGGACCAGGGTTTATATAGTGGAGAAGAGGCAGAGTTGATGGACGAAGAGCATTCAGAGTCCGCTAGGACAGAGGAAGGGAATGCTGAAGAACCTCACCAGGAAGAGCCAAAAGCTTCAAGAACTGCGCAGACTGTTGAAGTAAGTACTATTACTCCTCTTGTTGATTCAACAATAGTAAGAAATCAAAGTAATCAGAGTCACTCGAGCGTTCAGAGAGCTGTCACTAGTAGCCCAACACATATTCATTCAAGAAACCTAGGAAGATCTATGGTAGATGATATGAGGTTACCCACCTTCAGAGGAGATGGATCTGAAGATCCTGATCAACACTGATTTCTATGTGAAGTCATATGGAGTATTAATAACATCACCGAAAAATCTGTCAAACAAGATTAGTTTAGTACTACCCTAAGAGACCGCACACTGAGCTAGTACATGAATTTTGTTAAGGGAATTGCCCAACCTAAGATACTGAATGAGATCAAGAATGTGTTGATTGACGATTTCAAGAAACCCAAGTCAGAGTCACACTGCATTACAGGACTAAGATAAATCAAGCAGAGAATAGCTAAACCGGTATGGGAGTTCAATCAGAGATTTAAGACCTTGACAGGCCATCTGAGTTTTCAAATCCCAGATGAGAAAAACAAGGAATGGTTCATGGCTACCCTCTTATCACACATCAGAGTTCCTCTTATGCAACAAAAGATTGCTTCGCAGGTTGAGGTGCTAGAGATCACCATGAAGATTGAATCAACCCCTATGGGAGAATCCATCTCAGGTACGAGTCAAATCTTGAGTCAACTAACTAGTTTATCTCTGTAGGTCGAAGATATGAAGAAAGACAAGGGAAAATCCAAAAGAGAAGACATCTGGCATGTCAGATTCAAAACATAAGGCCATGACAAGGAGAACTGTCCCCTATTTCATGAATACTTGGCCTCTGGAGCTCTGAGTCCTTTGAAGCAAGTTACCCTACCTTGGTGCGAGGTATGTAGAAATAGTCATCGCCCTGGTGAGTGATATTAGATGAAAAAATATGTTCAGACACCCACAAATTTATATTACACATTCTATAAGTATGTGGGGCATGATGATAGAGATTGTAGGGCTTACGATCTCATGCAGGAAAGGTCAAGGGATATATACAAAATTCAAGGCAAAGTACAACAAGAAGGAAACACTACACAGTATAACTCCCATGGGAGAGGAAACTTCAACCCTCGTGGTGGATTCCGAGGAAGAGGAAGAGGAGGAGGTATGGGTCGAGGTCAAGGATAGATAATCTGTTATAAATGCACACAGCCAGGACACTTGGAAAGGGAATTTTAGAACCCTTGTACCACTTGCAACTATTGCAACTCCTTCGAGCATGTTATCAAGGAATGTCCAAAATTGCTGGCTAAACTTAAGGAGAGACGGGTACCTCAGCAGAACCCAAAAATACAATTAATCAAATCAGAACCTCTGGAGCAGACCCTAGATTTGTTTTTATCACTCGAGGAGGAACTGTTATAGAAGAAGACATAATGACCCAAGGAAAGACTATAGAAGAATCAGGAGTCAGGAAAGCTGTAGAGAAGACACAAACTTTTGATGCAAAGAAAGAAAACAAATGTTCGAGGAGGAAAGAAGAGAATTCAGGGGAGACCAAGGTTCTTCATCGAAGACATGACCAGAAGTAAGAG
>SNQJ01S0006934.1:78764-103932 GCA_010110895.2 Picea sitchensis | reverse complement strand
GAGGAATGTCAAAAGTTTCTTCTGGGTGTTTTGGTAAGACCTTAAGGGAAAAAAGGAAAGATGGAAAGGACTACATGCACCCAGAAAACAAAGCTAGCAAAGGATCCACCTTGATCATCTCACCTTGTGAAATAAACAGACATCATCCTCTCCCACTCACTCAGGGTGTCATGCTGAAATAAATCGGTATTATCAAAAGAGTGAAAAAGTAGGAGAGGATATGCATATATATCCTCCAGAGCTATGGATGCCCACTGGTATTGGAGAAAGGTCTGTGATGTCGGGGTGACTCCACCGTGGATATGGATGCTCACTGGAAGTGGAAAGACACCGAAGAAAGTAAGTAATGGTAACTGAAGGCTTCATGATGATGAGTGCTTTGCTAAACTTTCATAAAAAGGGGGTGTGAGTCAGGGTCAAAGGAACAAAGGAGGAAAAGTGTTAAAACCCCATGGGAAGACCCGGAAGAATCAACCAGAGAACTTCAAATGCAAAGGTAAAAAGGTTCTGATTGTCAAACCAATCAAGGTTCTCCATCAACTTTTGTATCAACTGAAACTCACAGATGGAAAAATGATTCTTCTTTTGCCCAATGAATCGCCATTTTTTGAGCGCTCAACACACCCTAAAAAGGTCTATGTCAAATTTTTACTTTTTGGGTACCACTTGATCTTCCACATTGTCTTATTGCGCTTCAGTATGAAACTGTTGCCTATGCTTATCATTTATGTTTTCATGTTGAGTTGTTTAAAGTCTACTTGAACATGTAAAAACCATCTCGACTTTAAAAGGGACTAACATTTACTTAAGGAATCGAAAGTATAAATTTTTCCCCAACGTGCTTAGGAAATTCGACATCAGGAAAGATTAAAAGTGGAGAAAATCGTTTGAGAAAACCGAAACAGTCGAGCGCTGAATTTCACCCGCGTCGACAGAAGGATATCTCTTGTCTCCGTGAATAAGCTTCACTAAATATATCACTGAATATCGATCCTTTCTTCATTGACAAGAGATTAAAATAATAAGCGCTGCGCAAGGTAAAGGTAACATCACTGATCGCCAACTTCCGAAATATTTTCGGCGTCAGGAATTTACAAAGATAATAACCCATGAAGAAAACTACACATTAATTTTACTTTTGAATGCTAATCCCCAATGCCATCCTTGCATCGATAGTTGCAATATCTAGCTCTTTTAGCACGTTCAATGTGAATGAAGCCCAAGTGTAATCCTTACCTAGGTTCAAATGCGAAGGTAAAAAGGTTTTGATTGTTAAACCAATCAAGGTTCTCCATTAGCTTATGTATCAACTGAGCCTCACAGAAGGAACAAAGATTCTTCTTTTGCCTAGTGAATCATCATTTTTTGAGCGCTCAACAGACCCTAAAAAGGTCTATGTCAAATTTTTACTTTTTGGGTACCACTTGATCTTTCGCATTGTCTGATTGTGCTTCAGTATGAAACTGTTGCATGTGCTTATCATTTATGTTTTCATGTTAAGTTGTTTAAAGTATGCTTGAACATGTAAAAATCATCTCGACTTTAAAAGGGACTAACATTTACTTAAGGAATCGAAAGTATAAAGTTTTCCCCAATGTGCTTAGGAAATTTGAAATCGGGAAAGATTAAAAGTGGAGAAAATCGTTTGAGAAAACAAAAAAAACCGAGTGTCGAATTTCACCGGCGCCGATAGAAGGAGGTCTCTCATCTCCACAAATAAGATTCACTAAATATATTGCCAAATATCAATCCTTTCGGCATTGGCAAGAGATTAAAATAATAAGCGCCGCACAAGGTAAAGGTAACATCACCGATCACCGACTTCCGAAATATTTTCGGTGTCAGGAATTTACAAAGATAATAACCCATGAAGAAAACTACACATTAATTTTACTTTTGAACATTGTTCCTCGATGGCATCCCTGCATCGGTAGTTGCAATATCTATCTCTTTTATCACATTCAACGTGAATGAAGCTCAAGTGCAATCCTTACCCACAATCCGAGTTCTAGATTTTATTTTAACAACCCCAAGGGTCAATCGACCATTGTGACAGTTTGGATGTTGTATATGTTGTAATTTATTTTCCATGCTATGGTGAGCGGATGTAACTCATTCAAACTGAAGAGAAGCAACGGCATGGACAAGGACATTACAAGTCATTCAAAAGGGAAACTGGGATCATGTAATTATTAAACGATCGAGACTAATGAGCTCTACAAGTACGCATCAGTCTATTCTATTTTTGTCTACATCTTACTATGTGTTTCCTGATAACTGATTTCTAAACTACCTCAACCCCGATTGTAGGAAAGATACTACCGACTACCGAACAGATTTTTATCCGTAACCTCACTGAGGAACTCAAAAGAAACATCGAAGCAAAATCAGCAAAGTAATGAAGGATATCGAGCTCCCTATGTTCGGCACCCCTGACAACTTCGTCGACCTAAGAAACATAGTTGAGTCTCATGCCAAAAAATATTCTCTATGGACCAAAGAGCTTGCAAAGATGAACAACGTGAGGCCAGGGCAAGTGCAACGATTTGTAGAACATCCAATTAGAGATCAAACCATGCTAGAGCAGTTGAAATCCAGTCTAGTGAAGTACCATATGCATGTGATGGACATTAGAGGAATATACGTGGCTTCGATGGAAAATCAAAAATTTCCATGGGCCCAAACTTGTGAAGATATGTTTATCAGTTAGTCTGAGTATGAGAGAAGTCATCCTTTCCAAGAGATATCTCCGGCTAATTGTTAAAGAAATTGTTAGTATAGAACGCCACGTGGAGAATTTTGTTTTGCTTAAACTGCACTTAGTCGTTAATTTCAGTTAAAATTTACATTATAAATAAAGACATCAACCAATTAGTAAAGGGTCGATGGTTGTTACAATAACTCTTTCTTTCTGGTTGTTAAGAATGATTTTGAAGCTGGTATGAATTGAGAATTCCTTCTGGACCAAAGACAAAGTTATTTTCATCAAATGCATGTGTGAACGGATGCTGAGAAGAACTATTTCCTATCTCGTTTCAAGAATAGATGTAACAAGTAAGAGTTGTCCAATTTATTGTCAAGTTATCTAGTGCAATGTTTTTTCGTTCTTTTCTTTAATGATGAATATGATGAATCGTTGTGTGATTATGTGATGAATGATTATGGTAGATGAATTATTTTTCTTATCGTTATCCTATTGCATATGTGTTTTCTTCCTGATAATTAGTAATCTCAAACAGTAATTGGATGCTCACATGGTTAACGTATTAGTACTAGGCCTGTGGTATAAAATTATCGTCTGCATGTTTGAGTAGCGGGTTATCCCAAGCTTAGCCTCTTCCCCAATAGTTAGAAATTAATTATTTTTTGTTGTCAGGTTGGTTTATACCATCTTACACCTCACATCGGTCTCGTCCAAGAGAAAATACAAAAGGAGATAGTCTAAACTGAAGGAAGAGACTTCATAAGAAAACGTTAAAGCCCATTGATTAATTGGTCGGATCACAAGATCTAGAGAACCATTCCATTCCAAACGCTGTAGAGTCTAATTGGGCCTCGGTGGTGGGTTTGGTTCCTACTTTTTAACTAGGGATTTGAGACCCATCAACAGATGGTTAGCACCAAAGAATGTGACAGAGGTCAGATCATTCATGGGCCTTACAGGATACTATAGTAGATTTATTGAAGGATTCTCAAAGATTGCACACCCAATAACTTCCTTGCAAAATAAGGGTGTGAATTTTCAATGGACATTGGATTGTGAAAAGAGTTTCCAACACTTGAAGCGATTATTAACTAGTGCTATAATTTTAAGGATTGCATATCCAATGAAGAATTCATTGTATGCACAGATGCATGTAAAGAAAGACTTGGTAGAGTCCCCAGTCAAAATGGGTTTGTTGTATGTTATGAATCGAGGAAGTTGAAGGAGCATGAAAGGCACTATGCCTCTCATGATTTGGAGTTGGAAACCATAGTGCATGCCTAGAATAAGTGGAGGCACTACCTCATGGGGAAAAGGTTCGAGCTGAGGATAAACCATAATGGTCTGAAATATCTATTTGATCGGCCAACTCTAAATGCTAGACAAAGCAGGTGGTTAGAATTTCTCAATGAATATGACTTTGATATAATCAAAGGGAAAGAGAACAAGGTGGTTGATGCACTTAGTATAAGAGTGCATGATTTGCATGCTACAACCATTAGCATGTACCAATCATATTTGAAAGACAAAATCTTGGAGGCTGCAAAATCAGATTTGCAATACAAGGAATTAGTAACAAAATTACAACAAGGTATTTTGCAGTAGAAAATTGAAGACTATAAGCTAGAAAATGATGGAGTTCTCATGTATAGAGGGATAATCTATGTACCAAATTCCCAGGAATTTAAAATTTTGATATTGAGAGTAATGCATAATGTACCTTATGTTGGGAACCTAGGTTATCAGGAAACTATTGTAGTTGTCAAGAGCCAATATTATTGGCCATGCATGAAGAGAGAAGTTGTTGATTTTATTGCCAAATGTTTGGAGTGTCAAAAGGTAAAGGCTGAGAATAGGCACCCAACTAGTTTGTTGTAGCCATTACCCATTATTGAGTGGAAATGGGAAGTTGTAACAATGGATTTCATCACCAAATTGTCGAAAACAAACAAGCAACATGATTCTATTATGGTAGTGGTGGATAATCTTACTAAAGATGCCCATTTTATTCCAGTAAAGCTCACTCAAAAGGAAACCAACATTGATGATGTTTATATGAGAAACATTGCTCGATTACATCATATATCGAAGACAATTGTGTCTGATAGAGATCCAAAATTCACCTCAATTTTTTGGAAGGGATTATTTAATGGGTTTGGAACAAATTTGAATTTTAGCACAACTTATCATCCATAATCAGATGGAAAAATAAAGAGAGTGAATCAATTTATTGTGGATATGTTCAAGATGTATGTGATGGATAAACCATCAAAATGGGACGACTATCTACACTTAGTAGATTTTTCTTATAACAATGGGTACCAAGCATCTCTACAGATGAGCCCATTTGGGGCACTTTATGGAGTAAAGTGCAACACATAGGTAACCTATGACAACCCAACAAATAGAGTAGTAGTTGAGCCATAATTACTCAGGGAAATGGAAGAGTGAATGATGAAAATAAAATAGAATTTAAATGCTACCCAAGACTTGAAGAAAAACTATGTTGATAACGAAATAAATCACAGGGAATTTAAAGTGGGGGACCATGTATTCATGAAAGTAAAGGCCAACAGAACTTCCCTGAAATTTGGAAATTGTTCAAAGTTGTCATCTCGCTATTGTGGGTCATTTGAAATCCTAGAGAGGACTAGGCTTGTAGCATATATGCTTTCCTTTCCTACATCAACAACCATTCATAATTTATTTCATGTATCATTGCTTAATAAATATATACCTAATGCTAATCATGTTATTGATTGGAATGTGATTCAGGTGGAGCAAGAAGGCACTTTCCAAGTACATATGGTACACATTCTAGACCGGAAAATCAAACAACTATGAAATCGAGCCATAGATATTGTAAAGGTCTAATGGACCTGGTACGATCCTAAGGATGAAATTTGGGAGCATGAAGATTCTATGAGGGAAGAATACCCGCATCATTTTTAGTATTTTTGAAATTTTGGTTGTATAAGTGTATATATTTCATAAATAAGGGGAGGGGAATGTAATACCCCTAGGACAAACTCCAAATGTAAATATACTTAAGTTGGTGATATTTTTGATATCATTTTGTATGCACCTTGCATGGTATAGTGAACACATGTACCACACACTAAAATCATGAAGTGTGCACATTCCAACATACCACACGCAACCAACTTAAGTGCGCGTGATTATGAGGCAAGAGGACCTTTTGTGTATATGTTGTGTTTTATAGGCTGGTGAGCTAATTATTATAAGCTAGGAGGCTTATGTGTTGAATTAGGTTGGAGATATTAGATGCTAAAGGTGAGTGAGACTATTTTTGTATATTTCTTATCAATAATATAATACATCATTGCGTGTAGACAAACCATGATAAAAGAGTATGGGGGAATAAACTCCACTAGTTGGCGAAAGGGGCCTAAAAGTTAAGGATAAGGGGATAAGCTAGGGAGCTTAAGATGAAAAGAAATATTATATTAATATTCCTTAAAGTATAAAGTATGGATAATTATTTTATCCAAAGTTCTAAGGACAGGGACAAGTGGGACAATGTAGTTCCCAACATGACAAGTGTCAATTTGGGAACATGCATACATATAGCTTGGACTTAGTTCATTTTCAGAGGATTCCATCTTCATTCACTCATGGTTTCAATTTTCCTTCGTACCTTCCTATTCCTGTATCTGTATCTGTACCCGTAACCATACCTATATCTGTACCTGGTTATCTTGGGAGATGGACTAAAGAGGCAGGTTGTTAGGCTCGTGGGATACTAAAGAGGCAGGTTTTTAGGACCATGAGAAATTCTCTCGAGGTGAGAGAATTGATGGGAATTGATTTCCCAAAGGTGCTAAAATGCATCTACAGGGCTCTAAGACTTCCTATCTAGCCTATTGTTGAAGCCTCAGAAAGGAAGTGGGACAGTCGAAGGACTGTTGAGAAAAGAAGGGGCACACTTCCTGGGGTGGGACAACCATGTGGGGAATGAGGGACTGTAGTCTATTATTTTGAGTTGGCACATGTGACAAATGTTTTTCATGTGGTCTAAGATACATCATCCTAGTTAGGAATCCCTTTACCCGGGTGGATTTTAGTCCTAGTTTGGGGGCACCCACTTCTTAGAGTGATAAGTAGTGTTGTGTAAGGATGGGAGGTTCATGGAAGGTATGCATGGAGTTGGTGATATTTTTACCAAGATAAGTGTCAATTGTGTGTTATATTACATGTTTCATTATTATTTATGAATTTATTTTTATGAGTTTTTCCTATGTTTGTTGCATGTGTATTTATATAATTATTCTTTATGAATCTGTTCATTTGTAGAATGTATGTGTCTGTTTAAGTTATATATATAAATTTCTGGAAGAGTTTCTGTCTGTATATGTTTTAATTTTGTATATAGTTCAAAATTTTTATGTGGCATATCCTAGTTGGATGTTTGGGATGTTACATCTATTGACATTACTTTTCATAGAAGAAAGGGAAAAGTGTTCAAGAGTACAACAATGAGTTTAAAAAATAAACTAGTATGTTGGGTATAGAGTACAAATAATGAGTTTTAAAAAATAAACTAAGAGTTGGTATTCTCCCAACCCAAATGCACCTCTAAGATATATAGAAGGTACATATTCATTTATGGAGGAAAGTGATTCTCTTTAATCCTGGGATAGTTCATTAGGATTGTGTGCAGTAAACATATATGGAGATTATGAGTAAAAATAAAATACAACCAAGTGATTCCAAGTAGAAAGAAGATCGCCAAGATGCTTCCAAGCAGAGAAAGAAGAAGTGGAAATGAAAGGATGAGAAGACAATAACCACTTCACATTAGTGCAAGGATCTAAACAACCATGTAACCATTGTAATATCAATTTTGATATCTAATATAAGTGTGGGAAGGTATATTTAGAGATAAATCCAAATAACTTCTAAGAAGGATTGAAAGAAGAAGAACAAAAGTTACTAAGTGGATTTAAGCAATCAAGTAGAGAGTAGTTAAAATGTAGATGAAAATATGTCTACAATAAAATGTAGAAGGAGGTGATCCTAAGTTGTGTCCATCCCAAGGAAGAGAAGGAGATGCATAAATACTTCCATAGTAATATCCATATCAATAAAACAAATGTGGATTCTCTGCTTGATTCAAGTTCATAGACCAAAGTCATAGTAGAAGATCTAGTGAGCAAGCTAGGATTAGAATTTAATGACCATCCTCACCCATATCCATTAGGATGGGTAAATAAGGAAGAAAATATCAAGGTCAGTAAGTAGTGTAAGATAACATTTTATATTGTTTCAAACTATATTGATGAATTGAAGATAGACATATTACCTCTTGATTTGTGTGGTATAGTGTTTGAAAGCCCCTATATGTACATGAGGGATAAAATATTAAGTAGGAGAGAAAATCAATACTACCTATTCAAGGATGAAATGTCCTTCATCATGAACTCATTTAAAGGTAAACCCAACATCCCTTTGGTAAGTTCCAATCAATACACGAAATTTATTAGTTTTATTATGAAGTTTGTATTAATATTCTTAAGAAGGAAATACCGGAGAGATGAATTGATAAAAGTAAAGGTATCTATAGAGGGATGTACTAAAGAGAATAAACATTAATTGAAGGAGATTTTGTAATCACATAGAGAATTGTTCTAGGATCCTAAAGGGTTACCAACTAAGAGTTAAGTGGAGCATGATATATAATTTTTTCATGGCCTCCCATTGCCAAATATTGGGTTGTAGAGACAACACATCCTTGAAGAAAATGAAGTGAAGAAACAATTCTAACAACTGTTGGATCAAGGAGTAACTAAATCGATAACCTCACCTTGTGGGTCACCTATAATTATAATAATCAAGGAGGATTGTACTTGGAGAATGTGTATTGACTATTGTTATAGCTATATTTTCCACCCCAGAGACTCAATGAGGACCTATTGGTGTTTTCATGCTGAGACATACCTTTTATAACTTGAATTCTTGATTTTTTTAGGGTGATCACTCCTTGCATGTATAAAAAGGTGCAATCAGTCACTTTTTGCATGACCAATAGGGTGTGACTTCCCCTATAACCTTCTAGATTTGATGAGTTTCAAGGAGATCAACATTGGGTGAGTTATCTATCTTTCATTATGAGCTTAGGAACTCATATTGGACTCAAATTTAACTAAGTTATAGAGCTCTAGATACATCCCCCAACCTCCTCCATTAATCTATATAAGGAAGGTATTCTGAGGGAGGAAGGGAGGAAGACTTGAGAGTAAACTTATGCTGCACATTTTTAGAGTCACTTTTCTACATACAACTTTCAGATATGAGTTGGCATTTATTGTGTGAGGGATAAGGAGGAGTTAGAGAAAGGAGCTAGGAGGAACCTTCAATGTAGACTCAAGGTAAATGCTTGATTGATGTAATTTTTTCTCCACTTATTAATATATATCTATATGGTTTTTCCCCTACATTGATTATTTGTATTTAGTTATATGTTCTTATCAATGGTAGATTTGTTCTTTATTGAGTAGATAGAGTTATATATAATAGTATTTGAATATTAGGTTGTATTTATAAGGTAAGGACCATATTATCTCCTTTCTCATTGCATGTATTAGGATCAAATACATTAGATCTAGAGGAAAGTCATATTGTTATCTATATTAATAAGTGGAGAAAACATTACATCAATCAAGTATGTACCTTGAGTCCCAATTGAATATTTATCCTATCTCCTTACCCCAACCACTCCTTATCCCTTACACAAGAAAGGCCAACTCATATTTTAAGGTTGTATGTAGAAGAGTCACTTTGAAAATGTGAAACATAAGTTTACTCTTGAATATTCCTCCCTTCCTCCCTTGGAATGCCTTCCTTGTATAAATTGATGGAGGACGCTAGGGGATGTGTATATACCTCTAGAAATTATTGAATATTGAGTCCAATACAATTTATTGATCTCATAATGTTATATAGACACATCACCCAACACTAATCTCCTTGAAACTCATCAAATTTAAAAGGTTGTAGGGGTGGTCCCACTCTATTAGTGGTAAAACAAGCGACTAGAAATTTGTGGTCGCACCTTACCAATGGTGAAAGGAGAGATTGGGCACACCTTGTCATGCATGCTAGAAGAGGCCACCCTCAAAAACACAAGAATCCATTTCCCAAGGAAGAAAGGGTATGTATTAGAATTAAAACACTAGAAGGTCGTCATTGAGTCTCTGGGGTGGAAAATATAGCTATACCAACTACAAATATCTAAATAGAATTATCTGAAGAATCAATAACCTATACCCAATATAGATGATGTGCTATAGTAGTTGCATCATGTAAATTACTTCACTAATTTGGATCTCAAATTGGGATACCACTAAGTACAAGCTAAAGAAAAATACATCTACAAGATCGCCTTCAAGACACGTAAAGGACTATATGAATGGATAGTAATGGATTTTGGTTTATGTAGTGCACCAACTATATTAATGCACTTGATGAATGGTGTATTTCATCCCTCTCTAGATTCATTTGTAATGGTTTACTTATATGATATATTGGTTTATATCTCTTCTCATGTAAGTGTTAGAGACCCTCAAAAAACATCAATTGTTTGAAAACCTTAAGAAATGTGAATTTTGTCACCAGTCATTGGTTTATTTGGGATGTGAAATTAGTGGAGGGGAACTAAATATATATGGAGGCCATGCTCAAGTGGACAAATCCTACTAATTTCACTAATACTAGGAATTTTCTATGGGAAACATAATATATACTAGACACTACAAGTGGACTAGGTTTCTACACCAATTTCACCATATTATCAAATATAAGAAGGATAACACCAACAAGTTGGTCGACATAATTTCTAGTCCAACCACATCCAATATCACATGTTTGGGAACTCCTATGTGCATGGAGCCTTTCTCCCATGATGCATACAAAGAGGCATACAAAGAATATAAGGACTTTAAATAGGTATTTTAGTAGCTATAAGCTCAAGTTCATGTAAAATAAGGTGACGAAAAGGATAACTATCATATCTAGGATGGATTTATCTACATGATAGACAAGATCTATGTTCCTAAAGGTAAAATATTGCAACTTATCAAAGAGGATGGCACCTCCAAAGTTGCAAGGCATTTTGGTGTTGGGAATACAGTTTCCAAATTATAGAGGTATGTGTACTAGCATAGAATGCAATAATATGTATCTCTGTTTATTAGAGGATGCATATTGTGTTGTTCAATCAAACATAGTAATAGGAAACAAGGTTTATACCCTACGTTTCATATACCTACTAGACCATGGGAAAATTTCTAAATGTATTTCTAGGTGGATCCCTAAGAACCAAGAAGGGACATGATTATGTATTTATGGTGGTTTATAGGTTTAGTAAGATATGCATTCTCATGCCTTCTAAAAATACCATCAAGGAATAAGAGGCAGTAAGCACATTATTTTAAAAGGTCTAGGTTCACTTTGGGATACAGAGGAGAAAAATATTAGATAGAGATACGATATTTCTTAGTTCTTTTTGGAATATACTTTTGGATTATATGGACACCAAGTGGAAGAGATTTACATGTTTCCATCCATGGACAAATGGGAAAAAAAAAGAAATGAACATGACAATAGTTTATATTTTGAGGAGTTATAATCAAAATAATCCAATGACTTGGGATGACCATTTAATGTATATTGAACATTCTTATAGTAGAATAGTCCATTCTTATAACAATAAGTCCCCTTTTAAAACTTTCTTTGGGTATTTTCCACCTTCACCTTTAAATGTTGTATATGGATAGCAAGAAGGAGTGAGGGAAGACACCACATTTGAAGCATTGAAAGATGAAAGGTTCATTGATAGGACCAGGAAAATTTGTTTTCAAGTACAAGACACATTGAATAAGTCATGGGAAAAGTATAAGGCCTAAGATGATCAACATAGAATTGAGAAAACATTGAAGGTGTGAGAGAGAGTTTATTTGCATCTAAATGAACAAATGATACAAATTCTTGGTTAGAATATCGAATCTATTCAATATGGTCCTTTTGAAGTGTTAAATAATGTGGGTGTTAATACCTATAGACTCAATATACCCCCATATATATTCATTCACTCAATAGTGAATGTGAATCTGAAACCTTTTGATCTACCATGCTAGACCAAGAAATTGATGAGGAAGTGTTTCTTACGATAGAGTAATTAGCAACAAAATATTAGGTAGAGTTAGCAAAAGATAAAATTTTACAGAAGAAGTTCAAAATAGCCAAATTGGGGCAACAAAAACTCTAAGAAGTTGGATTGAAAATCCAACTTTTAGACAAGGTCAAGTAGTACTCCAGGGAGAAGGTAGAGGAATTTTATTTTCACCTTCTTCAGTAAAATACTTTTGGGACCAAAGCCTCCCTAAATGGGGAGGAATGATACAAAATGGATCATTATATAAATTTAAATTTATTTTGGTACTTTCTAGGTTGAAAAATTGGAGCTATTGGCTTGTAGCACCCATTTTAGAGGCAATTCTCGCTTTGGTGATTGTGGTCCAAAAAATTATGGATCCTATTTAAGCCCTAAAATAGCATTTTTGGGGTCAAAAAATTGTAGAAAAAATTCCCATTCTCTCAACATTGTTATACACATTGAGATATTTCCAATGGTGTGAATATCACCTCAATCATAGTTTACATGAATAAGTTATGCCTCTCTCAAGTTAGTGTATCCCATTAACCACCATGATATCGTTTGGATGTCACATTAGGTTCCATTACTCACACATGTGGAGTTAGTCACATGTGGACATTCAAGACGATTTTGGATGGTCGAAAACCACAACCCTAATTAGGAGTCAAGGCATGTAAAACCCCAACCCTAAAACTAGATGACTATTAGGCTATATTAAATATAAAGTCACTAGGAAAGGAAGGGGTTCCATCCTTATTGTATTGTTTATTGTAACCCCATAGTTGAGAAAAGTATTTACGAGTGATATATTAAAGAAGAATAGAGGAATTATAAGATCATGTAGCATCCATACAAGCCATAGTGTTGATGGCAATGCCATAGTGAGTGAACCTTCTTTGTATTTGCATTTCATAACTGAGAAGAAAAGTGAAAGGAATATGCCTCAACGTCTAGCTAGGTTTTTCCTATATTGGGTTTTCCTAGGGTACATCTTATGGTCATTGTGTTGATGGTGTGTTATTTTCTTAGTTTCTTTCATTTCAATTTAAGTTTATTTTTGTGTTTTATGTGCTAAGCTAGTAATATCAAATATGAAATCTAAAGTAAAACACTAGATAATAACATATTGTAATATATAGTAAGATCTATTGAGACAAATTGTTCTAGTGAAATATCCTCAATAATTTACAGATACAGAGTGATTGACTATTCCCCTTGCTACCAATTACATTCTTATTAGCACTTTTAGTTGGGATTTAGCTATATGCATATCATATTGTGTGTTGCATCTACATAGTAGTTTCATTTCATCATTCATATCCATATCATGACAACCAGAGCCTAACTAGTGGGTTAACTATTTTCAATGGAGGAAGATCTATTTCAACCATTTTTTTGAATGAATCTATAATGTTGAGAAGAGACATTTTCTTGTGTCATTGCATACTTGACATAAATTAAGTGGTAGATGTGTGACATGTTTGATGGGCCATTCTTAAATATTTTAACAACTTGACTAGATTACACTAACAAGGTCTATTATATGTTGTGTATTTATCTTGAAAATGTATAAAACCCAACGGTAATCATATAATTTCCCATATAAAAATGCAAAAATAAATCATATTGCATTGTCATCATCTATTAATTTACCTTTGGTTTGGGTTGGAAAATTATACTTCAAAGTTGTATTATTTTTAGTTTAGTTTTGTATTATTTAAGGCTTAATTCTTCGTTTATTATGTGCCTAAGCTTAATTTACATTCAAAATTTAACAATATAATTGAACCTAATGTGGACATATATATGGTCTTAACTTTAGTTAGGTTAAAATGTCTATAATAATGATCCAATTTAACAATATAATTGAACCTTATGGTCTTAGCTTTAGTTAGGTTAAAATGTTTATAATAATGATCCATATTGACCCATTGGATGTGAGAGAACATTTCCATCAATGTAGGATTTTTTTGGAAAATTTCTTTCATAAAATTTTATATGTTTAAAATTTCTTTTAATAAATTTTTATATTACTTTCAGTGTGTTTCAAAATTTTTATCGATGAAACCTGTTATTAAATTGAATTTTAATTATGTAATTATTATTATTTGAATTTTAATTATGCAAAATTATTCAAAAACCTTTTTATTATTTTGTAAAATTATTAGAAAACTTTCTTATTATTTCTAAATGTGAAGGTTTTCACAGTTCATCATATTTCATCATATTATTGATTAAGATTTCAGAAAGTAAATTACGTCTGCTTCCAAAAATATCAATTTTTATACTCATTGTTATTATTATTATTTTTTTTAACATGACTACGACCCAAATTTTATATTAAAATTAACTATGAAACTAAAACTACCATCCATTTATTTTTCTTCTCAAAAAAATATATTGGCGGGAATTTATATTAAAATTAACTACAAAACTAAAACTACCATCCATGTATTTTTCTGCTGAGAAATTGTTTGAGGGTAGAGCCAAGACATACCCTAGGTAGAAATATGCATGTTAAGAAAACTAATCCTAGGTAGTTTTTGCCAAGTAAGACATACCCTAGGTAGAAATATGCATGTTAAGAAAACTAATCCTAGGTAGTTTTTGCCCAGTAAGACATACCCTAGGTAGAAATATGCATGTTAAGAAAACTAATCCTAGGTAGTTTTTGCCAAGTAAGATAACTTAGTGATGAGGTATCATAACTTTTTAGTAGGTCATAGGTTCAGTCATCAATGGCGATCTGACCTCCATCTTCTGAATTAAGTTGAATTCGTTTCAAACGTTGCTGTGGGGCTGTCCCCACTGAAGGTCTAGGACATCATAGATATTACGCTTGTTAAGAATCTCAATTCTCAAGGGATTTTAACCTTCAAGGAATCTCAATCTCAATTTTCATGGGGCCACCTTATTAGAGACCCAACTATATCCCTTTCCTAGTCCCAATCTTTGACGGATGGCACCCGGTCAGCCAGACCAGAGCGTCGGGCGACTCGGGCATATGTCATTGCTCGTACATGTGATTTATTTACTTTGAGTACTGAATCCTCATAAAAGTCAATGTAATGATCCAATGCTTACATGAACTTGTGCTTGAGGGTGACGAAGGAGTCGTTGAAGTTAAAAAAACATATTTCACACAAAAACTATATTCGTATTACTATTACTCAATATAAATAAGTTTACAATATTGTTTTAAAACTACATTCGTATTATTATTACCTAATATAAATAGGTTTACAATATTGTTTTAAGATGTAACTTATTTCAATAGTGGTTACACTATTGTTTTAAGATGTAACTTATTTCAATAGTGGAGATTGTGGTTGAGAGAATATCTCAACAAATTCCCAAGTAAAATTTAAAATAAACATTATTTTTAACCTTTTAAATTTCTATGATGAGTTTGGTTGGTTATACATCCAATACAGACAAAGTCAGAAATAATAACTTCACATTTTTCTCTGTTGAGTTTCTAGTGGGTTTAGTTGGTTATACATCCAATACCAACGAGACAAAGTTAGAAATAATAACTGAACATTCTTCTGTGTACACTTCAAATATAGCTATCTTCTAATGAAAGTTCAAAGCTTCTTTTGAAAAACGTTTTCCTTCAAAAGGATATGCGTGGAAGATAATTATTCTTATCTTTAAGAAACGTTAAATTCTTAAAAAAAATAAAAAAAAAATCATCATTTTTGTTTCAATAGTGAATGGAAATTGCATTAATAATGTAAATATTACATTTAATATTAAAAGGATATTTATTTAAAAAATAATTTATGATTCTACATTTTTTATTTTTATTTTTTAATTTCATCTACTTTGTGTAGAAGGTTTTAGAGTGATTAATTGTAGAACTTGTATTTTAAGGATTTTTATATAGTACTCAGAATCATAGCTGTCCGATTTATGAAATATTTTCATTATTTTTGGTAAGGTTTCATTTACAATTACCATTTTTGTAGGAGAAGTTTTAGTATTTTTGTTTTCTTCTCTTTCTCCAAGGAAATATTTGATTATTTAATTTGTATTTTTGGATAGAGATTGTTATCCTTCTTTGAAACTATTGTTTGCTTCTTTCAGTATGTTTGTCTTGTAAAAAGATTATCAACGAATAAGATGCACCAAACATGTTTTTTTGAAAGTGTATGGGCACACTTTGGGATACCAAGGAGAATCATCTCAAATAGAAATGCTAGATTTCTCATGGCCTTTTGGACTGCACTTTGTATGAAGATGAACACCAAGTTGAAGAGATCAATAGATTTCCACTGATAGACATATGGAAGGATAGAAATAGTCAATATGATATTGGTTCAACTTTTGAGATGTTACAATAGAACCATTCAAGGACCTATGATGAAAAATCGGTTTATATTCAACACTCTTATAACAAAGTATCACATACTTCTACAATTAAGTCCCCTTTCAAAAAAAAATTTGGGTATTTGCAACCTTTGTTCTTAGATGTTGTACATGGATATGAAAGAGGAGTGAGGTAAGACATTGTAGCATAAGCATTAAGGCTAAAAAATTTTTTTACAACATTAAACATATCCATTTGCAAGTACAAGAGACATTGAATAAGTCACAAGAAAGGTACAAGGCTCAACATGATCTATCGTAGAGGATTGAGAAAACATTCAAGGTAGGTGACAAAGTTTGGTTGTATCTAAACAAAGAAAAGATATATGGTCTTGGTATGAAAATCAAGGCTCTGTGGTATGGTCTGTTTGAAGAGTTGGAGAGGGTGGGTGATAACGCATATATATTTAGTTTATTCTCATTTATGCACAATTACTCAGTATAAATGTAGAGAATCTAAAACTCTATCAACCTTCCATGTTGGATCAAGAAAATTATGAACAAGTCTTTCCTACCATAGAGGAATTAGGACTTGAACCTCAAGTAGAGTTAGTAGAAGATATAGTTTTATAGAATAAGTCGAGAAAAACCAACTGACAGAAGTATGAACTCTGGCACATTGGGATAAAAAGACAACTTCTAAGCAAGGCCAAATGATACTCCCAAGACAAGATTAAGGAAAAATTCTCTCATCTCCTTTAGTAAAATATTTTGGGGACCAAGAAACTCCCTAAATGGGGAGGTATGATTTAGAATGGATCATCATATAATTTTTCATCTATTTTGATACTCTTTGGGTGGGAAATTGAAGTTAATGACTTGTAGGTCCCATTTGAGTATCCTTCTTTGAAGATTTGGGGTCTAGAACCTTCTAGATCCTATTTGAGTCCTTAAATGGTCATTTTAGGAGTTAAAACCTTGTGAGTGTAGCTCACAATCTCTTGATGTTTTTGTACATTTCAATATCTTTCTAGTGGTGAAAAAATCACCTCAATAGAAGTTTGCATGTGAAAGTTATAGCTCTCGTGAGTTGACCTATATTGTTGACCATCATGGTACCAAGTGGATGCCATGTCAACTTACATTACTCACACATGTGGACCTAGACATGTATGGAGTTTCAATGTTACTCTAGATGGTCCAAAACCCTAACAATAATTGGAGGTTGAGGCATGAAAAAACCCTAATCTTAACCCTAGATGGATAAGAAAGGTATGGTTTCCATTCTTATTATATCAAGTATTGTTCCATAGGAGTATATATCATTGAGAGTGGGATATTGAGGGGGATAAGAATAAGAAGGAGATCCTTTAGTATCCATATTGGCCACAATTTCCATGGTATCTTCATAGTGAGTGACCATTTCTTTGCATTCATATTTCATAATTGAGTATAAAAGAGAGAAGCATATGCCTCACTTTCTAGATGGGTTTTTATCATATCGGGTTTTCCCGTGGTACACATTTTGTTCATTGTGTGGATGTTGTGTCATTGCTTGTCTCTTTCATTTCAATTTTTTGCTTATCTCAATAATTTTCATGTTAAAGTTATAAATATTAATTCTGTAATGTTGAGCACAATAGTACATAGAAAAAAGTTTCCAAAACATTATAAGATCTTGTTGATGGGTCGAATTATCTTGTCAAGTTGGTGAGGGAGAGTTCCCAATGGAAAGCCCCAATTAGGCTTGCTCATGTTTGGAATAACATTTCCGACCAGTATGTGGGCCTAGTTGCCACTAGGTTATTTGAGATGGAGAAGAAAATTGGATTGCTTCGCACCGATTTTATCTAAATCTTGATCTAATTATCTAGAGAAGAAATAAAATTAAAATTTTTAATCTATATATATTCTACTTTAACTTCTCCCGATCAGGAGCAATACTAATAAGAATGAATACAATTAAAAATAGTGTTATTGAAAGTTGAAATAGTTCATACCAATAAACAACACATTAAAATAATGAAATCACATATTTAATCACAATTAATTGTAGATAAACCCTATAATATAAATGTTGTATTCATCAGGAATCATAACCGTATGAGTAATCCTAAACACGACACATAGAAATAATTCATATGAAAATCATTCAGAAAGACCCACAACAAACATATCAGTAGAAAATTCCATAATACATTTGACAACAATTATGATATGAAATGCCTTCTACTTCTTATTCATAGAGAGATAATAGCACCATCCATATGTATAATTCACAAAAGTCCTTCTATTGAATTAGGAGCTCTCTTTTATAAGATAATATAGTCTCTTTACATTATGTAAATTTCATCATTTTATATAACAATTACTTCATTTTGTTTCTCATTCTTCAATACTCAGACTTTTGAATTACAAAATTTACAAAAAAGAGGGAATGTCAAGCATTTCCTGAATTTGGATGATCTACAAAGTTGGACCATAATTTGTATGCTTAGTTGATCTTGCTTATCCTGTTTGATTTTATTTATTCAAGCTTTAGTTCACCATCGCATATCCTTCCAATGACCTCTGTCTTCAAGTATTTCATTGTGATATTTACAAAATCTTCTATCGCTAGAATACACTTCATTGGATAGATCATATATTGATTGATGGTTTCCATGTTGATTATGTCCAACCCTTCTATTTCCTTCTTGGTATTCTCTCTAAAGGTTGACACTTGTCCTTCCCTAGCTTCACTTGGTCCCACTATGTCTAGTTCCTCGCTTAATGGAATGTAGAACATATCCAAGACTTCATCTTTTTTAGTCCACATCCTTCAATATTCATGTTTAACACTTATTATTGTCCCTTTCACATCAAGGAAAGTGTTCTTCCATCTATTCAACATCATTCGAGACTTGTCTTCTTCCCTCCTAGTAAACCTAATCATTGTTGCATGGGTTGTCTTGTATGCATTCTGCTAGTTTTTTTATCTTTTTGAATGCTTGTTCCATATCCTCATATTGGCCATTGATTTCTCCATGATCAATTGGTTTTTCAATTTAATATTCATTGTAGGCATAGATTTCCTTCAACTCCATAAATAAATTGACATGTGCTTCTTTTAGCTGCTCATTAACTTCAACAACTTCTTCCTTAAACATGGATAGGAATTTATTTCTCTCATTTTTTCCTTTTGGCTGAACTAGTTTCATTTCTTCTTCTAGGAGATATATCATGTCTTGTTCATCTAGTTGGTATTTTTCTTTCCCTTTTTCTTTCAGGCCTAATATCTCATGAGTGTATCTATGCCTCGTGTTCTCAATTTCTTTTGCATGTAGTTGATCTGTCTCTTCTTCCTTGACCTATAATTCACATTCTAATACCTATCTCTATTGTTGTAGCTATTGCTCTAGGCTTGCTACTTTTCTCCTATATTCTTCTACCCTGCAATTGAGCTTGTTGACCATGAGAGTGTTTTCTTCTAAAAACACATTTAATGTTGTTTTCATTTATGTTGCTTCCTTCTATGGGTTCTCTTTAGCTATGCTCCAATTAAGATTTTTTTTGGATCTCTTTTTTTCAAAGGTCTCTCTTGTTTTTCGTCGATTCAATGGCCTCCTCATGATTCCTTGTTTTAAATTGTTGTAGTTAAACTTCCCTACAACGATTACTTCATCGTCGAATTCTAACATTTTTACGTCCGAATATGATAAATCGAAAGATATCACGTTCAAGGGAGTTCATGGGTTAAGAGGATAGGTTAAAATTGACACTTCCTTGGTCGATCTGGGGGTAGACATTCTACTTCTCTCCTCTTCTTCCTTCCTCTTCAACTCTACAACTTTGTGTGCTTCTGTTACAATCCTTTCCCTTTCCTCATCAACCTAGTGGGAAGCTTCTTCAGACATATCTCTTTTATTTTCCATGGCTTCGTGGGTAGCTTCATCCTCCATGGATTTGCATGATATTTTCATATTTTGTGGTCTTTGTGGGGTTTTGAGTCTTTCATAGATTTGCGGGCTTTGGATTCTTCCATGGCCTTTCAGTCTTGTTCTTCTTTTGTGGCATTTCAGGCTGCTTCGATCTCTTTCAACAATTTTCCTTGTTGTTTTTTTTGTTTTTCCCTTTCTTCCACATAAAAGGATTTCCTTATCACCTCTTATTATTTTTCTTTCTGGGCTCTTTTATCTACATGCATATTCTCATGAGTGTCCCTTATTATTTTCTGCAACTTTTCATGAAATTGGATTTTCTTTTCTTCTTGTTATGCTAGAAAAGAGTCAACTTGGTGTGTGCCTGCTATGCGGGCCAACACTTGTTCATATGATCTGGCCTCATATAAGTGTTTCTACTCTTCTCTTGTTTCATGCTTGAAGAGTAGCACCATCTTCAAGGATTTTTAGTGTTTATACATGACATTTATGGGGTCGTATTTTTTTATTATACATGTACAAAATATCGGTGCTTTAAGATCTATGACCTCCTTCCTCACATGTGGGATGTTTGTTAATGTGAATTTCGCCAACTTGATTGGGAAGTTGGGCCAACTTTTCTTTTTCTATGTTCGCAAGGTCGTTGGTATACCAATTTCCACCATTTGGTATGCTACCTCATGGGCCAAAATTTTATCCAAGACGTACCTGTATAGATTGTGGTAGAATATTACATTTGTTAACATGAATGTAGGTATACTTCTTCTCAAAGTACCAATCTATTATTTTCTACAGGGTTTCTAATGCTTTCATTGATATCCTCTACAGGGTATGGCTAAAAAACCATTGATACAATGGTGTATTAAATTAATCACATATTTGATAGAAGTACTCATGATATTGGCTTGTCTAGAACTCAGAGCAATATAAATGAATAGGGGGTGATTCCAGGTTCCAATCTAACTTCATTTTTGGGTTAGGGACATACACGAAAATAACATCAATGAGAAAGGAAAACATATAAAAACTCAATTGGGTGCCTTTTTGGGTCTCTTGGATGTTGAGGAAGATGTTGGTCGATAATATCATCACTCAGTTGAGCATTGCATGAGCCATGGATATCCATTCCTACTTAAAGTGTATGCAATCCTTCTCCCCATTCATCGTGTATATCATAGAAATTAGAAATTAATATGGGGACTTGAAATATTGGGTATTATATACACAGTTGAGTTTAGAGACAAAGGGAGTTTCCTCGTCCCACCAGTCCTAAAGAGTATCCAATGACTTCATGATTTATTTAGTGAAGGTTTCCATGAATCCCTTATTTAGAAATACCAATGGTTTCAGCAACTTGTAGATCCTATGAAAACTATTTGGATTTAGAGGGGATATAACACTTCCTTTCTTGTTGGTGATGTTTTGCTCCTGTGTGTTTACATCCTCATAAGAACACCTAGGAATTTCATTGTAAGGTAGGATTGTAGGCCAAGCAACAATGGTATCTATGCCTCTTTGTTGTATGTTCTTATATATTCTAAAGTCTAGGTCATTCTATGGGAACTCCCCATTGTAGAAATTACTCTATATCTCTTCCCATGTGCAAAAACACTGAAGGTCGATATTGTGGCTAGTGTATAATACTTTCATTGCATGTTTACTTCTTGTTCAAGGAACCATGGCTAACTATGGAGCTATTTCTTTGCGATCGACATGTTTAGACATTTTCATTCCGCTTCAACTTGTAGGATTCATGAATACGTAAGTTCCTTTAGGTTTATCAAATGCACATCTTCAATTCACAAACCTTGAGCAATGACCTGAGAAATATGACACATAAATACTTGGCATTCGTATAACCCTATTTGTTAATACAAATCATGTGAATGACCCTATACCCAACCTGTTAAACGTTGAGACATTAATGCATTTAATTCTTAGTAGTTATTTCATAGGTGGTTAAAATAACACATTTGAGAACCATTTTAATAATGCAAGTTTGCGGGGATATAACCTTTGCATTTTGTAGCTCACGAATGTGAGAGGTGTTTCATTGTGTCTACCGAGTAGAAATCTTCTGCATTAGTGATTCTGCATGTCTTCATGGAATGAAGCGTATGGATTAATCAACAAGTGGATAATGTTGTAGCATCTGAGATACTTTGTGGGGTCTTCCTCATATGTTTTTTCAAACATAGCATGTGGATACCATTTAGTATTATCGTACCTCAATGAAAACGTAACGTAGGTTATGCAGGAATGTGACCGATGGGAATATAACTAATTTCTTTTGGTGGGTTTGCACGAATATATGTGAGAAAAAATTTATATGAAGTTTTGCGCCTTATGTATTGAAGGAAGTTGTGATGTCCAGTAAATAGGCATTCTTGTTAAAATTTTCCCATGGAAAATTTCATGCAAGCTTGTGCTTCATGGGTGAGTAGACAAAAGTAGTTACATGACTTATTAAGGAACCTCTACAACATTCCTTTCTCAAAATCATGATTGGGTATTCAGGGTGAGAGTAAGTGAGAAACAAATATAAGGGGTCTGGGTATGAAATGTTATATTAGTTGATTGAAGATTCACACTAGCTTCACAGGTTTGGATTAAGTCCCCATAAAAGGTTAGATATGACAGTTTAGGAAAATGTAAGAGAGTTTAGTGACAAATAATAGGGCCATCAAACCTCCATGACTTGTGATAGCCAAATCTTAGAAGACAGTGTGCCTTAGGTATCAGGTTAGGTAGAAATTTAGTAAGGGGGGTCCCATTGAATTTTCCTAAGCTAGAAAAATTTCATGGGATTTTTTTTGGATACAACATATCTGTTTTGATGATCTGTTCCAATGGAATATCCATGGAAATTTATAGATCATATGTTCTATCATATATGAAAAAAATCAACTTAATTCACTCAAAATATGTTTCTATGTCATTTCCCAAAGTATTCCTCATTTCTTCAAAAAATAATAGATGCCAAAAACGTAATTCCAAATTTAGAAGGAAAACTGAAATTAACATTTTGGTGACACATACGTTGGAGAGTCAAACTATGGGAAGCATGGGGTAATGAAAATGCCCTCTCTTTCCTATAAATAGAGACCCTCCTCAAGAATTTTATTATCATCAACAAGGTTTGAAAATTAAGTAATAAATAAACCTTCAGAGTATAGTTATACCTCACACTTCTTTATCTAGGTCAAGTAGATAAACTAGTATAAGTTTGATGCAGGAGGTTTTAAACCATTGAATCTAAAAAACTATTGTAGATGATTCATAGTACCAACGTAGATCCATATTAACTCTAGATTTTTCATGTGTCGAGAGGGATCAAATACCTCGAGGTGTGAACCTCCTTTTAGAGTGAAAAAATTGAGAAAAGGTTTGCACCTCGAGGGATTTGATCCCTCTCGGTACATGATAGATCTGGTGTTAATATGGATCTACGTTGGTTTGATCCATGGGGGGGAACGTGAAATTTTTATATGATAATATTTATCTGTATGTATATGTTTAAGATGAACTTGATAATTTGAAACTTACATCATTATGAATCCAAATAATAACAAAGTAACAATGTTTAGTGATGAAGATGTTGAATAATAACAAAATGGATTTGTTAAGATATTGAATAACATATATACAACAACATATCATTAAGAAGTGATATGAGGAACATATTGATCTCAATCTATATTCCTATGCTTTTCTCCTACACACACTGGAGCACGTTTCCATTTTTTATATTGATCATATGGAAATGGAGGTTGAAATTGGAAACCATGAAAAGATTTAATTAGAGGTATTGCAGTAAAAGCGAGACCATGAGGAATTTTAGAGCTCGCAAGTTTTTTAACGTTTTATATATCTTAATATTATAATGGTTTTAATGTGTAAATACAAATAGATAAATCACACATAATCAAACAAAGTATATGACTTCAAGTTATCTCCTTGTTTTGAAATTGGTTTTCAATGCATTATTGCTAAATTCATTTCGCTTGATAATTTGCAGTATCAGTTTCCTTTGTATCATTTCTTCAATTAACTAATGAACTGAATCGTTTTTCATAGTGATCTGAAAATCCTTAGATACCAATCTTAATCTTTAAAACCCCATATTAGCATCTAACCTAATTCAAAATAATTATTGATTGTATTGAGGTGATTTGAAGAACACACGATGATGTGCTTATTATCCAAAATATCACAAAAATGATGAATAACTTGAAGAATAATGAGATAACATAGTAGAAAATAAAAGAACTCAAAATACAATATTGATGACAGAGTTTACTACATCTATGAGTTCCCTTTTAAATAGTGAGACTACTTTTCATAATCTCAAAATGTCAAATTACAATACAAAATTGACTTATAAATCAAAATTTTAAGTCACTCTTCAATTCCACTATTCAAACTCAAATATGGAGTTTACCATTGAATTCCTTGCAAAATTCTGACAAAACTGAGTATAATATTGACCATATTCTGAACTGCCTCAACTTTTCCCTCTTTAAATGACAAACGATGCACTATGGAGCTCATTAATGGAAATATGGACTAATAATTTCATAGGAAGTGTCTTAGCACAAAAATAGCATCAAAATCATGCTCCTCTCGAGAAAATGAGAAAAATGAGTATGAACATGCCTATGTTTGGACATGGTATTCCATGGCATGCAAATCTAGACAACATCAAAAACTTGGATTTCTCTAGCAGGTACTTCGATACATATATACCTTGTACTTTGCACCCTGCCTCAAGATCTTTTATTACCTCGGGATGTGTTTTATTCTCGGGATATAGTCTTGGTCTTAAAGAAGCCATGGACTCGACCAAGGTCCACACCTTGGGTAACCGATGGCATATGCATTAAAATATGTCTACGCGGAATCTCCACCACAAGTGGCAGCATGATGAATTGGTTAAGGAATTATGTTAGGTGGGAGGAGGTTACATGTTCAACCCTCGTGCACCTCTCCCCCTTTGGAACATGGTTTTAAATTATATGATATGGTTTGTTGTTGTTTGTTGGCATGTTTTTGTTACCC
>SNQJ01S0006934.1:4943-67150 GCA_010110895.2 Picea sitchensis | reverse complement strand
TCTAGTCAGTTGCATGCTATGCCACATGGTGTCTTATGGTTATTCCAGGTTAGCAACATACTGGTTGTATGGTCATGCCATGTGTCACACTTTTAGTGGTGACACATGTCACCTTGAATTTGACGTTTTTCCATGTTTGACTACAAATTTGATCGGTTATAAAATTTTAATACGAACTTCGTTTGAGTCAATTTTTGCATCGTTGGAAATCTATCGCCAATATCTACACAATGAATTCATTTTAAAGAACATTTTAGCTGATTAAATGTTGAGAATTTATAAATCCTCTTGGACCTCTATGAACATTTTGGATCTTCCTGGACCTCTAAGAGCATTCTGGATCCTTATGGATCACATAGTGATACTAAAATCAATATAGATGATTAATTTCATTTGTATCATTAATGCACCAAATCATTTTTCATAATACAATCACTGAAATCAATACACCCTATTGTTTTATGTTATATCATTGTTAAAATGAATACAACTACTTGATTATGCTAAATCATTTTTCATTGTATGATTACTTAAATCAATGCATTTTTTTTTACTTTATTTCATTGTTGAAATCAATGCAACTAATTTCTCTAAATAGTTTATCATTGTGTCATCACTAAAATCAATGCATTGCATTGTTTTGCATTATGCCATTGAAATCATAACAAATAATTGCTCTAAATCATTTTTCATTCTACCATCTCTAAAATAAATGCATCATACTTTTTTGTCTTATATCATTGTCGAAATCATTTAGACTTTCTTATTTCTCTAAATCAGTTTTTTTAATATCATCACTGAAATAAATATGCCCTATTGTTTTTTGCTATATCATTATCACCGAAATCAATGCACCATAGTCTTTTATGTTATATCATTGTTAAAATGAATACAACTACTTGATTACGTTGAATCATTTTTCATTGTATCACTACTTAAATCAATGCATATTGTTTTGAATTATGTCATTATTGAAATCAATGCAACTAATTGCTCTAAATCATTTCACATAGTTTCATCACTCAAATCAATGCAATGTACTATGTTGCATTATGTCATTATTGAAATCATAACAACTAATTGCTCTAAATCATTTTTCATTGTACCATCTCTAAAACAAATGCACCCTATTGTTTTGTGTTATATCATTGTTCAAATAATGTTAACTCCCTTATTTCTCTAAGTCATATTTTTAATATCATCATTGAAATCAATATGCCCTATTGTTTTGTGTTATATGAGTGAAATCAATATGCCCTATTGTTTTTTGTTATATCATTGTTTAAATAATGTTAATTTCCTTATTTCTCTAAATCATATTTTTAATATCATCATTGAAATCAATATGGCCTATTGTTTTGTATTATATGAGTGAAATCAATATGCCCTATTGTTTTGTGTTATATCATCGCTGAAATCAATGCAGGTATTCAATGATTGATATTGAATTATCTTTTAGTTTCCATGATTGGAACATATCAATAGTATAAACCTAAGCCTCTTGAATTTTGAAACATTCTTTATTTTGATAACCGATTAAAGAATAATTATATAACTTAAAGAATAATTATATATCTTAATAATATTTTCATCCTCTTCATATTGAACTATTATCTCAGTAAATCCCAATATACTTTATGTTATTTTACATTTGAAACCATTTGAAAATGGATGGATTTCCAAAAACTGACTACTTTTATCATATTAGAATCATTAAAAAGTAATCTTATATATTTATATGATATATAATAAATATGCAATAACTCATGCTAAATTCGAAGTCTCTAAGCAATCAAAATATTCTAGAAATTAGCAACTAAGAGAAGGTTGGTCATGTAACATAAGTTTGGTATTGATCTAGATTTAATATTCATCTTAATAATTATTTCTAGGAATATTGTTGAAATTTGTAATAATTATTCAAAATATTATACTTTATTTTTTATTTTTTTATAGTTAGTTATTTCTTTCAAAAATATATCAACATAATAAAACCATATAGAAGACCCTAAAAACAAACCCTAATTCAAAAAGAAACTTTCACGAATAAGTGGATAGATATATCCAGAGTATACACACTATGGATTACTAAATTTAATCTAACATATGATCCATCAATATCTATCTGGATTATAAACACTATGGATTACTAAATGTAATCTAACATATGATCCATTAGTGATTCATGTAAATTTTGGATATTGGATATAACCTAAATTATTGTAAATATGATCTCAAATTTAGAATAATTTATGGATCATAATCACTTAAATTATAAGAAGAACACATGACAACAAGCCATATCAGGAAAACACTGAAGGTGAGACCGATTCTCAACACGTCGTGATTAATATTGGAATATAGTTACAAATATATAGGTTGAGAGAGCCCTCAACAAACTCCTACAATTATTTATCTGAAACTCCACATAAACTAAGAGTAGCATTTCAACATTTTACTCTAACATTCCCCCTTAATGGAGAAATGGATTCACAACAAATACCACACACCAAAAAACTCCACAACTATAATTGAAAACTACTATCACCGATCAACACTTCCACTATGTCATTGACTAGAAAATTGAACTTTTAAGTTGAATACATTGGAATGGTCACCCGGTAGTTGGATCAACAATATGCACCCCTCCAAAGATATTCCTGATGTTATATCTTTGCCTCAGGAATGGTAAATATCTATCAGGGCATTCATGATGCACAACATGACCACAAGAAGAAACATGTATGCAATTAGAGTCACTCGGTCCAAATCCATCAAATTTTGATGCCTGAACATTGAGAGTAGATAATATCCTTCAAGGAGGTTCAGAATGAGACTTCATTGATGTTCTATAATTTACAGGAAGATGTTCTATGATTTACAGGAAACTGTGTTCTGAGAATTTCTATAGGTCCTTCAGACTCATCAAAAGCATTTTTCTCCAGATCTCCAATACTTGCAACAAACCCACATGGAGTAGAATGAAGCAAGTTACTCATAGAAATAGGAACCAGTCCTTCATCATTCATAAAAAATCCTTCATCTTCACAAATCTGCATGTGGTCTTCCTCCTTCATGTTCATAGCATAAAAAATATCTTCTTCTCCCTCATTTATAGTACTATGACTACCATAAAAATATTCATTCTCATATTCAAAGAGATCTTCAAAGATTCTTTCAAAAGAAAGTCTCATGAGGAATTCCATATTTATCTTGTGAAATAGAGAGACTATGAGACTGTTTGTGGCTTGTTTCTCCCTTAGACAACACTATCAAAATGCACAGGAAAACAAAGACTCATGGGTCTGAGCAGAGGGTGCAGCTTCTATGTACAATTCAATGATCCAATTGTATCATTCACAACAATCCTTCTTCGCAGATCCTCCAATGTCATATGAGTGAATTACCACCATCAGTCAGGCTCTTCTAGGTGGGTGGCTGCAACTCTGCAAAAAATGAGCTTCCTTCACGTGGGTCTTTACACAAGCATCGACCCTTCTCCAAATGGGGTCGTTTCCTCCTCCAGTATAACAACACAATCCTCTCTTTCATGCTTCACTCAGAGAAAAGAACCCATGCTGCAACTTCACATGATCTCCTCATACAACAACGTCGATTACATTTACTCCAAATGATAGACTCCTCACACAGATTGGTGGACGATGGAAAACGCCAGAGTTTCTCCTCCTCTGCACAGTGACAGCTCGTATAACCTCAATGATCCCTAACAAGATCTAGACTTAGACAACAGTGGAATCAATTCCACCACCAATGTCTCCCTCAGTAGTGACTCACATCCACACAACAATTCTGGCACAATCAGGCAACACTACAACAAACGGCTCCTTTACTCAGCCTCTAACTAGGCTCTTATACCAACTTAAATTATTATAAGAACACGAGACAACAATCCATATCAAGCAAACACTGAAGGTGAAATCTATGCTCAACACAGTTTGATTAATATTGGAATATAGTTACAAATATATAGGTTGAGAGAGCCCTCAAAAAAATCCTATAATTGTGGATCTTTTCATAAACTAAGAGTAGCATTTTGACATTATTACTCTAGCATAATCTAATATATCATATAGATTATTATTTATCATAATATATAAATTATAGATTATGTTATTAACATTCAACATAATGATATTTATGATCATATTGTTTCCGTGTTAATGATCCCGTGTGTTGGTGTGCATGATAGATTGGTAGTTAAGTGTGCAATGTTTGAATTTTTCTTTAGGATGAAAAATATTACTTACTTTTAATTTTAATTTTAAATGAAATGGAATCTAATATATGGTATCTGGGCATCATGACTCGAACCATAGATATATATGAATAAATATTGCCAAGTTTTAGTGAAATTAAATATCCAAATTGATAATTATAACAGATAAAAAAATCTTTCCAAATTTAAATTATATATATAGAGAGAGAGAGAGAGATAATGTCCATTATGCATAATAAATCCACACTTATCTCTAATGAACTCAATGCTACTAAAGAAAATCATTTAAATTCATAAGAGATCTTTACATTGTAGCTCACAGTGTTTTCCATATCTTAGAGAGCACAACAAAGACACACACCCAGATTCTTCACTTATCATACTATTTTTATTAAACCTAACTCTATATATATATATATATATATTTCTCTTTTCCTTTTATTTTTTACATTAAAGTCTATATTGTTTTTTATTTAGTCACTTTAAATGTACACATGTCAACTCTAGATTGAGTTTTGAAATAATTACACTTTTTCTTTTATTTAGTCAATATTATATTATTTTTTAAATAGACACTTGTTAAGTCTAATTTAAGCACCGAAGGAATTACCCTTCTCGACCATACTGAACAATAAAACTAATTTTCTGACACACTCTAACATTGACACCTCTTCTAATTTCGTTTCCTCTTTACCTACTTTGTGTAGTTCCAAGTAATGCTTCCTTGGACTATTCTCGTCGGAATACTTGCTATAGCGAATGCCAGTGCCCACTAGTTCGATTATTAGTTTAGAATTAAAACTCTTAGATGTGATTTATTAAGTTTAAATGCTTAATTTGAATATATATATATATATATATATATATATATATATATATATATATAATGTGAGTTATTGCATGCTAATTACTAAGAAGTGGATGGTGCTGGGACAATTCTGTCTAACATGTGGACCGGGTCTCCCTTGTGGAGGTTGCATTATCACAACATTTGCTGCTATTAAATCAATCATGTGCTAACTACATAACTTACCAGTAATCTAGTACTTATGAGCAATGCATCTAGATTAATCCCTACCACCTTGAGTGTGAGATCAACTCAAATGATGTGGAGAAAAAGATGGGAATTCATATTTTTTACGACATGATTTTAATTTAATTATTTTGTTGTTGCATTCAATGGTTGGCTATTCGAACAGAAATGAACTCTCAGATCAACTACTTAATAGACAGAAGCATCAAGCATGTAATAATAAACAACTACATTCTGTTTTCTCTTCGAATATGAGTAAAATCACAGGGAAGATGTCTCACAGGGAAATCGGCCCTCATAAAAGTCAATGTAATGATCCAATTCTTACATGAACATGTGGTCGAGGGTGATGAAGGACAGAGGAGCTGTTGAGTTTATAGTGGGTTTGGTTGGTTATAGCTATATTATAAAGAAAGTTCAAACCTTCTTTAAAATAAGTATAACGTTACTATATATATATATGGCAATTATTCTAAGTTTTAATTAAAAATAAAAATAAAAAAAATTTATGAAAGAATAAATGAAAATTATATTGAAAATATATATATAAGGACCTTCACTTCTTTCTTAATGAAAAATAATCCTTGATCCTATATGTAGAAGGTTCCACATTGACAAAGTGTGGAATTTGGACTTTTAAGATTTGTATGGAGTGTCAATACCTTATTAGAATCATAGTTGTTGGATTCATGAAGCCTTTCTATTACGATAGGGGGAGAAGTCCTAGGATTCTTGTATTTTCTTCCTCCAAGGAAAGTTTTGATTACTCAATTTGCATATTGTTGGATAGAGATTGTTATAGTCCTTCTTTAAATTGTTGTTTTCTTATTATCTTATTATCTTTCTTTGAAATTGTTGTTTGCTTTAATCATTTTCATCATCCAAATAGTTTCTGACAACTTTTTGGTTTTGGTTTATGTTTTTTGATCCTTTTTTAGTGAGTTTGCACTTGGGGACAAGAATATTGAGATGTCTTGGTTATTCATAAATCTGACATTGACAAGTTTTTTCTCAAAATCCAAAACCTAAGTCCCTCTAAAATTTTCCCTTTGTAGTACCATCTTGTTTGATACAGCTTAACTAATGTCAATCTCTAGGCATATTGATTTAGAATGGATCATCATATAATTTATCATCTATTGTGGTACCTTTCTGGGTGGAAAAATTGGAGTTGACTTATAGGGCCCATTTTAGGGTCAGGTCCCGCTTTGGATATTTGGGGTCTAGAACCTCCCTAAGCTTATTTAAAGCTTATGTTAGACAATTGGTTTGGAAAATTGGTTGTCATTGATGTCAACCTTTGGATATTAATGTCAACCCTTGGAGAGGTCCAGAGATGTGGATAAGATTGTTGGACATTTGTTTGTCATTTGTATGATCGAAATTGATGGTGAGTTAGTTAGGTGCATTTGAAGAAGTCTACAAGGAGCCCCAAAGGTATGGTTATGGGACCCGAAGTTGATTGAGGAATACATACATGAAGGACAGAGTAAATACAGGTAAGAATATCATAGATGGATAATATGTTTCATGATATTTTTGGTGATATGTGGTATGCCACATGGTTCCTCACAGTTAGGGAGATATGGCTTTGTGAAGTTGGATGACCCTCAAAGAATAATCTAGAAGCTCATAGAAGGTCAACAAAGAAGTCAATTGATGCAGGAGAATCGTCATCAAAGCACAAGTGGAAGACAACTCAATGCCCTAGAATGCATTTTGAAGTGATTTTGATTTTAAAGATGGCATGTCATGAAGTATCTTGAAAAGATTGTAATTAAAGAAGATCTTAAATGTTAAGAGGTTGAACCATCGCATGAGATCGATGGAGATCATATTTCCTTTAATATAGTTGATTGCAGTAAACATCTGGAGCATTCTCTCTTATTAGTCTGTATCGAACATTTATTGTAACAAATCCTTAGTAGTTGAAAGATTTTATTTTGATAGGATAGCTCTAAGGTAGTCGGAGGGAAAACTCTATGATCCCTCTTGTATAAATGTATGTATTGTATGACCAAATGAGGCTGCTAAAAATTTATTTGAAGTTGTTATGTTGAAGCTCAATAGAGTTGTATGAGCCCATGTACATATCATTTGAATGAATATAACAAAGGAGCATTGATCCAAATGTTTGGTGTCACTATTACTATGTCTATCTGAATGAATGGTAGGCTTTATGTTTAATTGCAATTCTTTGTTATTACTTGTTCTTATGTTATGAATGCATTTACATGGTTGAATGTATGAATCTATGAGGATTAGATAAGTTTCAATTGTTTCTCTTCTTCGAGCCCATGCAAGGAGTGCATAGTGTCTACAAGGTGTGCATTGACAGAGTCTAGTTTGACTCAAAAGCTCAGAAGAGATAGCGTAAAGATGTATTTGCAAGGAGTGCAAAGTCTCTGCAAGGTGTGCATTGACAGAGTCTATTTTGACTCAGAAGTTCAAGAGAGATAACTTGAAGCTTTATTTACCCAGGAGTGCGGAGGACCTCACAAGGTGTGTGTAGGAAAAAACACACTCAACGTCATATTGTTTAGGAGGAACAATTGAGTCGTGTAAGAAATGTTGCAAGGAGTGCACAGTCACCCAAAAATGGGTTAACTGAAAGAAACCTATTTGCAAGGGGTGCACATGGTCGACATTTGGATAAGTGTCGAAGAAACATTATGAGAAGTTCAAAGTTTCGAAAAGAACAAGATCAAAAGAGATAGCGGGCATAAATTCTTCAGTAGGGAGGAGCCCACTGAAAATTTCCAAATCGATGAACGAGATCCATTCAGAGGGATCATGATATTTCTAGACCATGAGATCTGGGAGAGTTTCACGAAGGATAGCATCTAAGTCCTTCGGCACTCCGAGTATTCAGAGGTTTGAAAAAGTCTTAAGAGCGAGATTTTTGAAGTCCCGAAGCTGTGAAGTGAATCCTAGCCGTCGGTATCAAGGAGGATATGTGGAAGCAAATCAAAGATTTCATGAGAAAGAGCTCCGAAAGATTTGCGTGGATAAAAGAGAAAACTTCACGAAGATGCAAAGGATGAAGTATATCTCAACCGTAGATCGAGGTGAGTATGTGGCACTTGATCCATAACTCCGGGTAGAGGTCACTTCAGAATAAAAATGTGTTGTAACGCTCTAAACTCCCAAAGGTTTAAGTCCTAAAGTGGATCACAATCATTGGCTGTTGGAGAGACGAGAACCATAGATCTTGTTGGGTAAGTTTGTCGATTCGAGGTTTGGGTAAGAAGGCTTCAACTACAATCAAAACAGATGAAGCTCAAAATTTTGAAGCACCTTAGGGTTTATCCCCAGGTCACATCCTGCGGTCATATGAGGAGAGGGGCCTAGCAGAAGGAGCTAACTCTCACCAGTTTAAAATTGCCAAGAGCGCCAGGAAAAGGGCATGTGGGTTACATAGGACCTGTGCGTAAGGAGATAAAGGGCCTTTGTTAAATCAATTTGGGAGCTACAAAGGTCTCGAGGAACTAATTTGGCTTATCCTTTTGAAGATCTTTTCCCGGGAGGTCGTGCAACCGATAGGAGAGATGGGGGGCTGCATCAAGTGGTCTTAAAGCTTCAAATTATGCTTTGTGTGTGAAGAAAAAGTTAGTACAATGTCACCTAGAACACATGCAGAGCCACTTGTAGAAAATCGAGTTGTGGAAAGGGAGATGAGAGAACTTCGTGCAAGGTTGGATGCTATGGAGACAAAACAAAGGTGAGAACCTGGTGCTGGTGAGGGAAATAAGTTTCCAATAATTGGTTGTTTCTGTCACTCCTTCAAAAGGGTCAGTTATAGATCATTTTACTTGAGCAATGTGAAATTAAAGGTAAAGTTGAAGTTTTATGAGCTTGAATTTGAAGTGAATGAAACCTCTTTAGTTTTACTTATGTGTGATATGTCATTCTTGCATTTAACATCCTATGTGAAAAAATTCATGCAAAAAAAACATAAGAACATAATACACATAATGGATATGAAACTTCCCTTGATAACAGAGTTCACCTGATGTGGGCTACCTCTCCGGGTCATGCTCTCAATCCTGACTGATTTATTATTCTTGTTGTAATGATGTCTCTCCTTTACAAGTTGTAAAGCCAAAGTCCCTTTTTGGTGATGAAAACAAGAGATCGGAATGTGATCAGGAATGTATACAAGCTTCACAAGTTCTCATACTCATGAGGAATCCATGATGCTGACATGGAAATCATTCCCACATAATCAATACATAAAAAGAGGAAGAATAAAAGATGATCCCCATCACTATGGAGCCATCAAGTTCCTCAGATCCAAGCATATATGCATCCCATGAAAACATCCTGAAACCATGAGATTTAAAACTGCTTCATTGGCCACTTATCATGCAAGTGCCACAAATTCTCTATCACATATAACTGATTGGTTTTATGTGGAAGAAGAGAAGAAAAAAATAGATAGAAGGAATAAGTTGATCTTGTTGCCTTGCTACAACCTCTCCATGCTCCTTTAGACTTGTAACATGCATGTTATGCTGTAACATTTAATGACGAAACAACATAATAAAAAGCATGCTTACATTGTCTTCTCTAAAACTTAGCTTGCTGATATGAAGCTCTGTTGTAAAAAAAAACCTCGCCATTGGATTCGCGTCACTGAATTATCTAAAAACGATTGTCAAATCATCTCCATCCAAGTCTGAAACTTTTAGGCCCAAGAGACACCTATGCCTCGATTACCATGCCACTACCTCTACAATAAATTCCTGATAAATATCGAAAATCATGCCCCAGTCCATACAAAGTATGCACGGGTGCGCTTGGTTCTCCTCACTCATGCTTTGTCCCGAACTCTGGCTGAACCCCCTTCTTATACAAAATTATGGGCGGTTAAGCAATAATGAGGTTGTTGGTGGTGTGGTTAGCAGAGCTATTTTAATTCATTAGTTTGGTAGAGGTCTCGGGGTCAAATCCCATGGGCCTCCCCTTTTTATCAGAGAGTTACAACAAATTTTGGCACGCCCTGCCAAATCTGGCGGGCGACCGCTAGAATGGTAGAATGGTTATTAAAATCAGTGGATAGTTGGATAGAATGGCAGATAGTTGCCATATGTGGTGGAGTTGGAATAATCCCCTAGACTGGTAGATGTTTTGATTGTATGGGCTAACATATAGCCAGGGGCTAGGCTGAAGGCCTAGCCCCTTTCCTTTGGGACCCACATAAAATTTCAAACTTAAATACAAATTTCACCATATTACAAACAAGGAACATGTAGTGGTGTATTGGTTGGAATGGAATGTGAGGCCTTTGGGTTGGAGGATGTCAAGGGTTCAACTCCTATGGATTCATAAAATTTTGTTCACTTGCTAACCACTGGAGGGGTGCCACGTGGCAACCCATGACTAGGCCATGTGGCACCATAATACTCACCCATGAAACTGACACTTGCCATCAATCATTTCATCCATGTGTTTACCTTTCCATGTCATCCCATGCCAACTCAGTTGTACAAACATTCCACGTGTCACCCTTGCAATGGTTCCACGTGTCACCTTGACCTTTTGACCAAGTTTGACCTAAAATTTGACCCCTTATAAATTTCAATCCATAACTCTGTTTGATGAGATGTTTGCATTGTTGGAAATCTTGTGATGCGCTCTCCGTGATCATGTCATTTTCATGGAGTTCTGGGAACTTTGAATTTTTCCCTTTCTCTACTTGTTGAGGCCATTCTGATCCTCTTGGGACAGTTCTAAAACTTTTGTGATGTTCCCTAGATCCATCTGAATCAGTTGGAGATGTCAGTGATGAAGAGAGAAAAGAAATGGAATCTGAAGGAGTTGTAAGAGAAGATGTTACAGAAGAACGCTTGCTGAAATTTGTTGTCAAATTGGGAGCAAGAGAAAATATAGAAATCCTAATGTACGAAGGTAACTTAGATGTTGAATAATTTCTTGATTGGATACGAGCAATGGAAAAATACTTCAACTATGAAGAAGTTGATGAAGAGAATAAAGTGAAACATGTTGTCACCGGATTAAAAGGACATGTAGCGCTGTGGTGGAATGAACTGCAGGCTGACAGATGACGCAAAGGCAAGAAAAAGATCAAGAACTGGGATAGAATGGTAGCAAAGATGAAGGCTAAATTCATACCCAAGGACTATCAGATAAATTTGTTCAAGAAGTTGCAGAACCTGAGACAGAAAGGACTAACAGTTAAAGAGTACACAAAGTATTTTTATAAGTTGAACATCAAGGTTGGACAGAGAGAAAAAGATCATGAAAAGGTTTTCAGGTATATTAATGGCCCGAGATATGAAATCCAGGATGAAATCAACATGATGATGGTGAAGACAGTGGATGATCATATTGCACTGAAGCCAGAGGAGAATTTGGCTAGAAAACAAAGCCAGTGAAGCAGAGGAAGGAGTCTAAATAGAGGTAAGGGAATTATCCATGATAAGGCACAAAAGCCCAAGTTTGAGACTAAAAAATGACACATTCACTCAGAAATAGGAGGAATCTCCCGAGGGAGACAGTATGGTGAAAGAAATTATTTTCCCCTAGGAAGAGGAAGAGGAAGAGGAGGAGAAGTGAAGTGTTATGCATGTGGAAAGACATGACACATGTATTGGGAATGCCTCGAGAGAAAGAAACCAGGATCAGGTGAATCTCACATTTCAGAAGCGCGGAAGAAGATGTTGAAGCAGAAGGTGCACAATATGGGAGATATTTGATGATGAAGAAGGTTCTCTTGAAGCCAGAGCGAGAGGTTGAAAAACTAGTGTAGAGTAACAGTTTGTTCAGAACTACTTGCAAGACTAAATATAGGGTATGCAAGGTGATCATTAACAATGGGAGCATTGATAAATTAGTATCCACAAAGATGGTGGAGAAATTGGAGATGGAGACAACTGCACATCCAAGTTTGTATAGAGTCTCATGGTTACAAAAGGGTCACCAAGTAATGGTAACTAAACAATGTCTAGTTGAATTTAAGATAGGAGGATATAGAGATGAGATTTTGTGTGATGTGATTCTCATGGATTTGTGTCATTTTTTGTTGGGAGACCATGGAAGTTTGATAGGAATTTCATTCATGATGGGAGAAAAAATACTTATACCTCGGAGAAGAATTGTAGGGCACACATGCTACTACCAATAGAGGATAAGAAAGTGAAGGAAGAATCCAACACAAGTATACTTCTCATGAGTGGGAAGGAACTCTTAAGTGAAGTCAATAAGGAACAAGAGACACAATTTGTTGTGGTGAGGAAGCCCAGAGTCATCCTTACAAGTACTTCTATGGATGATCTTCCTGAATAAATTCAAGATCTCTTATAAAATTTTACTGACATAGTAGTGGATGAGTTACCTAGCTCATTTCCACCCATCAAGAGTATCAACCATCACATTGATATCATACCAGGAGTGAGTCTGTCGAACAAAGAAACATACAGATTGAAACCTCAAGAGAATGAGGAAGTAAAGAAACAAGTCCAGGATTTGATGGACAAGGGTTTAGTCAGAGAAATCATGAGTCCATGCCCAGTACCAACTGTGTTGAGTCCAAAAAAATATGGAGGATGGAGAATGTATACAGACTCAAGAGCCATAAACAAAATCACCATCATGTACATATTTCATTTTCCTGGGATAGGTGACTTGGTGGATTGTTTGAGCAAACAAAATTAATTTTCAAAAATAGACCTGAAGAGTGGATATCACTAGATAAGGATGAGAGAAGGTGATGAATGGAAAACATCCTTCAAAAAGAATGAAGGATTGTATGAGTGGCTTGTTATGTCATTTGGATTAACAAACGCCCCAAGTAATTTTATGATGTTGATAAATGAGGCATTGAAAGATTTCATTGGTAAGTTTGTGATTGTATATATGGATGATATATTAGTCTTTAGTAAAATTCAAGAAGAGCATTTGAGACATCCGACATTAGGAGAAGTTGTTGATAAATCTGAAGAAGTCATCTTTTATGAAGACATAACTCATTTACTTGGGTTTTATGATCTCTTCAAATGAATTGAAGATGGATCCATAGAAGCTGAGAGAAATTAGAGAATGGCCATCGCCAAGGAGCATATTTGAGGTGAGAAGCTTCCATGGATTAGAAAGTTTCTATTGGAAGTTCATTAGAAATTTCAGTGGAATTTGTGCACCAATATTAGATATAGTGAAGAACAGACACAAGTCTTTTAAGTGGATAGAAGAAGCTGAGAAAAGATTCAGGATATTAAAGGAGAAGATAACAGAACAACCGATTCTAGTCTTGCCATATTTTGGGAAGACATTTCAAGTACGATGTGATGTTATTGGAGATGCAATTGGAGGAGCCTTGAACCAAGACAATAAACCTATTAAATATTTCAGTGAGAATTTGAATGATACCAAAAGGAAGTACTCCACATATGATAAAGATTCTTATGTAGTAATTCAATCCTTAAAGAAATGAAGGCACTATCTTGTTCCAAAAGAATTTGTTTTGTATAGCGATAAGCAAGATTTACAATTCATAACCAGACTAGAGAAGTTAAATCAAAGACATGCTAAGTGGATAGAGTTTATGAAAAAATTCACTTTTATCATTAAACATATTTCTGGTAATGCTAACAAAGTTGTTGATGCATTGAGCAGGAGATGTCTGATTCTGCAGGAATTCCAAGTTAAAACCTTAGGGTTTGAACACCTTAAGGAGATGTATTGTGATGATCTAGATTTTAAAGAAGCATATTGTTGAGGAAACGATATGAAATGATATTACTCAAGAATTTTCAATCTTACTTGGATAAAGAAAGATATATGGGAATATCACCCTATGTTTATAGCCATCAAAATTTGTTTCCTAATCCACAAGTATTGATTACAAGTTCTTAGGATGATGTTTTTATAAATGAAAGTTTGTTGAAAAATTCAATATTTATTTAATTTTCTGAATATAGCAGATGCTGAAATAAATATAGAGACAGAAGTAAAAACACCAATTCAAGAATCAAAACAGATGAGACATAAAGAAATCATTTATTCCATTCCAATTTATCAAAAGAATCGTTCTCTTTACAAAATTCCTTGAGGAAGTTTGTACCAAAGTCAAACTTAGATGTCCCCAATGAAAACCATACAAAAGGACTTTTGACAGAAAGTAAAAAATTGAACTTTAAAAGTTGGATCTGCATGCTAGAGATTGATGCCCACTTGATTCTACACAATATCCTTTATAAGTCATGAAATTTAATTCTCAAACAGACAAGTCTATACAAACTATCAAAGATATATCAACACCTCTAAAAAACAAGTGTCTTAATGATATAATTCAGCCCTGAATCTTGTTGTCTACAATAGGACCCTGCTATCATAAAAGAGAATTAGGCTTTCAATAAATTAAAGAATGAATAAAAATTGAATTATCTCAATAAAAATCAAAGAGAATACCTTATTATGCTTCTCCTTATATTTTCCTCTTGTTCCTCCATTTCCTTTTTCCTTTAAGCAATTATAATTAGTTGAAGTAGTTGAACTACTTATTTAGTTAAGTTAACTAAAACTCAACCAACTTTTTAGTTAAAGGGAAAAAGTAATAAAATCATAATAATGGTTTTTAAATAAATAATAACTAGTAGGTGAGACCCCTTGTGACTCGGTTTGGTTCTTTAACAAGCATAACACAACTAGTTAATGAATCAAGCACATCCCTCCTTGTGGCTCCCATCATCACTCTCATAATTTGACAATTTATATCAATGATAATTGAAATTATTTCCAAAAATATATTATCCATATATCCAAAAAATAGTGTGTTGTCCAAAATTTCAAAAGTCAATTGTTCTCAACAATATATATATATATAAACACTTAAAACCCATATTTTCCACTTTGGGAGGAAATATTTCCCTTGTTGGTGTTGTCACCCTTTGATCTCTCTGAATTTTCCTTAGGCTGTGTGGAGCCTTTAGGCCTAATCTCACTGATAACATGAGAGGAATCATCTCTCAAATGCATGTCGGAGGACATGGATTTGGCAGAGTCATTTGAGGGTGAGGAGGGGGCAGCATCAACTTTTCCTTTATCAGGAGCATGGCAGACTTTGATTTTTAACCTTTTTCTTTCATGGGAAGACTATACTAGTGAGTGGACAGGGGAATCTTGGACAATTTGATTAATAGGTGGAGGAGCAGGTAGAGACAAGTTAGGGAAGTCGCGATGTTGGGAGACTGTTGGGTGGAAAATATCTTTCCATTCGTTGTTTTCAGGGACTTCAGGTTGTAGTGAGACATGAAGGGGAAATGGGATACCAGGGACATGTGGGGCTTGGAAGGGAGTCCTTTCTTTCCTAGATTGGACAACTCCTTTCCCAATCCAGTTAAAAAAATCTAGCTTGAAATAGCTATCTCAACTCTTGTGAGTCTCCATCAAAACGTATAGAAAATCTTGGCCTTCTAGGGCCCCTGTTCCAATTTCCTCTGCCTTTGTTACCTCGGTGATGGCTACCTCTGCTGAAAAATCTCATTCATGTATGCATTATTGATTAGCAACTAGTTTCTTCAACAACCATACATGACATCTCTTAAAATATGAAACAATGTTTGGCTCAACAACACATCAGACTCATGCAATCCAATCCATACAAATCGTTTAACACTTGTCAATGAGTAGGGGGTGAATAAGGGTTCTAGGATATGTGAGGGATTGTATTGAGCGAAAAATGTTAAAATGAAGGGGGATAGATCATTATTACTGATCAACAAACCATCAAACAATCAACTGCATTGTAAATCAAAGAATAAATCACAGTAATTCATCCTTGTTCCATCTTTGAGTTGTCATAATACAGAGTTTAACTTAACTATAATTTAATTTTAAGAACATGGAGTGGATTTTGAATATGGGAAGGAGAGGGGACTTGTAATGTGAAAAACAATGAGAGAATGGTAGGGAAAAGAAAATATTGTTCATAAAACAAATCAAGTAATAAATAAAAACAATTATGTATTAATACAAAATATTCCAATACCAATTAAACAATTAATGTGTGTCAAAAATGTTGATTATGGTTGGTTGTCATTGATTTCAACCCTTGAAGAAAGTCTGGTAGCACAAAGGTTTGGGTAATGGACCCAAGGTTGTTTCATGTATAATTGTATGGTTTTTGATATATTTGCAGGTAATACTATTCTATATGGATTGTACATGTCATTCCATTTATGGTGGTATGTGGAACATCACATAACTCCTCACAGTTTGAGAGTTATGGCCTTACGAAGTTGGAGGACCCTCATATGTAGGCTTGAATCCCCAAAAGGTCAAAGAAGTCAAAGATCTTGCAAAGAAGAAATTATTATTTAAATGGTAAAGAAAAGTGACAAAGTCAAGGAGGATTATTTAAATAATAAAGTGAAGTGATAAAATAAAAAAAGATTATAAAGTGAGGTGACAAAGTCAAGGAGGAATTTTGAAATGATAAAGAAATGGAGAAATTTCTAATTATGGAAAGTGGTTAACCCTAAAAATGAGGAAAATAGTATAAGTGACCTAGAAATGGGTTAAGTGACTTAGAAATAGGTTAAGTGACCTAGAAGTGGGTTAAGTGACCTATAAGATGCTTTTAAAGAAGCTACTTGGAGAGTATAAATAAGAGGCAAGGTTCTCTCATTTTATATCACACTTGAGAATATTAAATATCTATAGGTGAATGAGGTAACCAAAGGATATCTAAGAAAAATTTCATAGGGAAGGTGAATAAAAGAAGGCCAGAATTCAAGGGAGGATAAATTCTTTTGATGATGATTTCTAAGGTATGTTATTTACAGGTCATCTCACCATTTTCGCTATATATTTTTTCCTAGAATGATTTAGACTGTGAAATTGATTGTCCATTGAGGAAAAATATCCATGAATATGTGGCAACAAATTCAGCTTGTGGGTCATTGTATTTTTGGAGTTACACTCTGTGGAAAATAGGGTTTGTGGCTAGTCCTGAAACTAGTCTAAAACAAGTGTTTCGGGTAAAAACGTCATAAATTCTTCAACACAAATCCAAATTCAGTAAGACCAAATGTGTTGGTTAGAGTACACTCTTTATTATTCTATCTAATATTTTCAGATCCATTCAACAAATATTCCCCACAGGGCACGCTCTAGAAGGTCTCTCTCTAGAATAAGCCAGAATTCAGCAAGGTATGCCATTTTTGCTATAACTCCTTTTCTGAGAGGTTCCAAATAGTGCCACCTGGAGTAATTGCATTAAAAAAATTGAATAACTTTGTGCACTATTTTCATCTCTTTATTCATTACAAGTACATAATTATGATTATTTCAAGTTAGGGTTGTTGACTAATCCCAAACTAGTCATGTGAGACTAAAGAAAAGGTTGATGAAAATGCTAGTCTCTGGTTGTGAAAGTTAAGGAAGGTTTGAATGTATGTGATCATATACACCAGGTCTATTACAGAGTTACAAATCATATTTTGATGATGAAATTGATGAGGGATTTTGGTTAAGGTACATGTTGGGTACATGGTTGAGACAAGTAGTTGATGAGTTGGAACATACATGAGGTGTGTAGTTGATGATGTTGGTACATTTTGATGATTCATAGTTGATGAGTAGTTGACACATGATTGGTACATAATTGGTACTTGGTTGGATGCACTTTTTTATGGTACAGGTTGATTACAGGTTGTTTTGGTACAGGTTGGTGGATGGTTGATGCACTTTTTTATGGTAGATGTTGATTACAGGTTGAGATACAGGTTGATGCATGGTTGATGCATGGTTGATGCATGGTTTAGGTTTATTGGTACATGTTTATAGCAATATATCTCACAATGATAGTGTGTCAGTGGTTCCATCATTCTACTTCTACTTCAGGGTGGTTGGACGGGGCAAGGACAGGTGTTTGTAGACACCTTCTGGTTGAATCCAGATAACATAGGGGGTTGTAGCCTCCTTTTGGTTGTAGCCAGAGAATAGGGTATTTGGAGCTTCCCTCAAGTTGTAGCCTGATAAACAAGGGGGTTGGAGCCTCCTTCCAGTTGCAGCTGGAAAACAAATGAAGTTGGTGCTTCCAATGAATGTAATTCTTCAAGACATATAAGAAAAGGCATTTTGTGGTTTTCTCTCACTTTGGGTTTCCAGGTAAAACACTGGTGTACTGTGTATGTGTATGATTGTTCATTTTTTCATTTATTATTTACTCTGAAGTTGTTGGATGATAATTCTACATTGATATAACACTTAGATTATATGGTTAAAAAGGATTAAATTGCTCTATTACTGATTCACACCCCCTCTCAGTAATCCAATAATTGGTATCAGAGAAGGTTCCTTCAGAAATCAGTTTAACCACTAAAGGGTAGATCATGGAGAGAAACAACTTCTATAAAAATGGAATACCATAGTTCAATGGATAGAAGTATGCATTTTGGAGCATAAGGATGAAAACATATATACAAGGAGAGGGATTTGAAATTTGGCAATCAATTGTAGATCGAGACACAACACTAGCAGTTCTTCCAACAAATGACAAAGCAGTGAAACTCGGTCAGAATAATTCCAAAGCAAAAAATGCACTTCTAAATGGTCTTAGTGAAACAATATTCACCAAAGTTGCACATTGTAAATCCGCTAAAGATATTTGGGACAAACTTCAAAATATTTATGAAGGATATTCAAAATTCAAAGCAACAAAACTTCAAACTTACAGAGGTTAGTTCGAGCAAATTAAGATGAAGGAAGATGAGAATATTGCAGCTTAATTTTTACGAGTTGATGAAACAGTAAATGCAATCATAGGATTGGGAGAAGAAATCAAAGAATCTATAATTTTTCAAAAAGTACTAAGATCTCTTCCTATGAGATTTGACCCTAAGATATCAGCACTAGAAGAAAGATCAGATCTAAAATCAATAAGCATGCACAAATTACATGGAATATTCACAACATATGAAATGAGAACTAAATAGAGAAATCCAGATATAAAAGAAGCATCCAAAAAGCATCCAAAAAGTCAAATCAAAGGGGAAGACAAAATGAAGAACATAGAAACAACAGTGACGTCTCGAAAGATGATGAAGAAGTGGCCAACTTTGTCAAAAGAATGAAAAAGGGAATCGGCGGTAGGTATAGAGGTAAGCTTCCTTTAATTTGTTTTAATTGTCATGGTATTGGTCATTTTTCTAACAAATGTCCTTAGAATAAAAAGAGAAATGATGAAGGTTACTCAAAAGACAAACAAACATATAAAGGAAAGAGAACCACAAAGAAAGTTTTCAAGAAAAGCTTATGCACCAAAGAGGACATCTCATCATCAGATGAATATGAATTCGGTGACAGTGAGATTGAAAGAGTTCAATTCATGGTAGTAGAAGACTCTGATAAAGAAGAATTTGAAGAATAATATGAATAAGTTGAAGAAGAATATGAAGAAATCGAAGAATAAATTGAAGAGGAAGAAGTTGACTACAGAGAGGAATGAATGTGTGCCATAGAAGTTATCAGCAGATAAAAGAAGAAAAACAAGAAACTACAAGCAGAACTAGACAAGAAAGAAGACACTCAAGAACTAGAACACATGATCACAAATTTGAAGGTTCAAACAGAAGAAGACAAAAGAATTGAAGAAGTACTCAAAGAACAACTAGAATAAAAATACAAGATCATTGGAAATTTGGAAGCAAATATTGTCACATTAAGAAAGGATCTTAAAAAGAAAAATATGCAGAACAACTCAAAAGTTTTGGATGACATTATCAGCAGTCAAAAATCTCATCATGACAAGTCCAAACTTGGATGCAATCAAACAGAAAAAGGATCAAGCTCCAAAACAACAGAGCAAGAAACATATCCAAAAATCTTTACAGAAACAATCAAGGGGGATAGGAAGATCTACAAGGAAGATTACAGGGAAACTCCTCCACCGAGAAGATTCATATTTAAGAATCAACAACCAACAGATAGGCCTCGGGAAGAAGATGAATTCATAAGAGTACATCATTTTAGAAGATCTTCAACTCCCAGGTATCAAACTATGTTTTTTGGTTTATGTTATGCATGTAATAATTTTGTACATAAAGATGTGAATTGCAAAGCTAATAACAAGAACAAAAACAAATTTGAAAGTCATACACAAAGGGGTTATCCAACAAGGCCTAGTGAAAGACAAAGAATAAGTTACAACATGTTTGAATCTTTTATCACTAAAGTGGAATGTTACAAATGTAACAATTTTGGACACATGGCCAAATATTGTAGAATGACAGTCCCTCCTAGAGAACCACAACAAAATAACAACAGTCACAGACAAGAAACTTAGAAAATGACATGTATAAGAAAGAAGGATTAGTATAGCAATGAAGAATGCACACTCGCTCTACAAGCTAAGAAAAAGAAACGTGGTTGTTATGTTGATAATGGGTGTTCAAAACACATGACAAGTGATAGAGATAGGTTTCTTACATTATGAAATGAAAGATATGGATCACTCTCCTTCGGAAATGATGATTCATCCTAAATCATTGGAAAATGAATAGTCAGAATTGAGAACAAGAATACAAAGGCACAAAATATTCTACTAGTAGAAGATATGAAACACAATATTCTAAGTGTGAGTCAAATGTGTGACCAAGGTCATAAAGTTAGTTTCGATTCACAAAAGTGCGAGATAAGAAAAGAAGGTTCAGGAAAATTGATTGCTACAGCTGCGAGAATTTCAAGCAACATATATGTGTTAAGTGAAATTGGAAATGAAAAGTGTTGTCTAGGAAAATAAGATGAAAGTTGGCTATGGCATAGAAGAATGGGTCACATACATTTTGATAACCTTTTCAAAGTCAACAAAAGATAAGCAGTCAAAGAAATGCCCCAGATCAAGAAACCAATCAACACTTTATGCGAGCATTGTCAACAAGGAAAGCAAACAAAGACCAAGTTCAAATCAAAGGAATATTCAATGACAAGACCACTCAAAATTGTGCATACTGATATAGTTGGACCAACTACAACAAAGGGATTAAAAGGTGAGAAATAATTTATGTTATTAGTTGATGATTATACAAGAATGACCGCATTTTGCTTTCTCAAGAATAAGTCAGAAGCTTTTGAAAACTTCAAGATCTACAAGGAAATGGTTGAAAATGAAATGGATTCAAAAATAAAATGCTTGAGATCTGATAATGGAGAAGAGTTCACTTAAAATAAATTTATGGACTACTGTAGTAGTCATGGAATAAAAAGACAATTCTTTATTGCTAGGACACCTCAATAGAATGGAGTTGTTGAAAGAAAGAACAACACAGTACGGGAAATGGCTTGAACAATGCTAATGGATTCAAAATTGACAGATATTGTTTGGACACAGGCAGTGCATACAACAGTTCACATTCAAAACAGATTAATTTTCAGAAACAACATTGAAAAAACTCCTTACGAGTTGTGGAAAGGAAGACCAACAAATGTAAAGAACTTCATAGTTTTTGGAAACAAATGCTACATCAAAATATAATATGGAAAAATGGGAAAGTTTGAATCTCATGTGGACAAACGAGTACTTGGTTGTTACTCAAGTACAAGAAAAACATACAAGTGTTACAACCTGAGATTGAACAAAGTGGTGGAAAGAATCAACGTAACAATTGATGAAACATGTAGACAAAAATTAAAAGAAGAAGAAAATGAATCAATGGAACAACTTTACAAATAAGAAACAAAAGATTAAAAAGAAGGGGAAGACAAAGAGGATCCAACAGAAACAGAAGAGAAAGTTCAACAAGTAACTCCAAAAACACCTAGTAGATGAGTACAGAAAAATCATCCTTCAGATCAGATTATCAGAAACAAAGATGCAGGAGTTGAGACTAGAAGAAGAATTTGTTCACCAGAACAAACACACATAGCACTCACATCTATGATCGAACCAACCTATTTTGAAGATGCCAGCAAGGATGAATTTTGGAACAAGGACATGGATGAAGAATTGGATCAAATAGAGAAAAAAGACACTTGGAAATTGGTTCCAATACTAAAGGATAAGAATGTCATCGGCACAAAGTGGGTATATAGGAATAAATTGAATGAAGATGGGCATGTTACAAGGAACACAACTAGATTGGTATGTAGAGGATATGCATAGGTTGAATGAATCGACTTTGAAGAGACATTTCCCCTAGTTGCCAGAGTGGAAGCAATCTAATTGCTTTTAGCTTATGCATGCTCCAAAATATTAAAGTGTATCATATGGATGTAAAATCATCTTTTCTGAATGGGGAACTTGAAGAAGAAGTCTACAATGAACAACTAGAAGGATTTCATTTGTCAGAGAACATAGATTATGTGTGTAAATTAAAGAAGGCTTTGTATGGTCTAAAACATGCTCCTAGAGCATGGTACTCTAGACTGGATAAATATATACAACAGGCAGGGTTCAGAAAAGGAAGTGCATACAACATCCTCTACATCAAGGTAAGTCAAGATAGTATTTTGTTAATTGAATTTTATGTTGATGATATTATTTTTGGTAGTGATGATGACAGGTTAAGCCAAAAATTTGCAAAGGATATGTAGACTGAATTTGAAATGTCATTACTTGGAGAACTATCCTTCTTTCTAGGACTTCAGAAACGTCAAAGAAACCAAGGAATTTTTATTTCTCAAACCAAGTATACCATAGAAATGATAAAGAGGTTTGGAATGGAAGATTGCAAACCAGTTATCACTCCCATGCAAACCAGTTGCAAGTTAAGCAAATATGATTATTCAAAGTCTACATATCAGAGGCAATACAGGGCAATAATTGGTAGCCTACTATATGTGACATCATCCAGACCATATGTAATGCAAGAAGTTGGAAAGGTGGAACGATTTCAAGCAACACCAAAGGAATCACATGTGTTATTAGTGAAGAGGATTGTAAGATATCTCAATGGAACAAAAGAGTTTGGATTATGGTATCCAAAAGGAAAGGATCTATCTCTTATTGCCTACACAGATGCATATTGGGCAGGTTGTATTGATGACTGACGAAGCACCAGTGGATCAATGTTCTACTTGGGTGAGTGTTTAGTATCATGGCTAAGAAATAAACAATCATCAATATCTCTATCTACAACCGAGGCAGAGTATATTGCAGCAACAACATGTTGTACATAGGTTCTTTGGATGAAACAAACTCTGACAGATATACAGGTTGAGTATGATGAGCCCACTCCAATATATTTTGATAGTACAAGCACCATCAGTATCTGAAAGAACTCGGTGATGCACTCCAAGAAGAAGCACATTCTAATCAAGTATCACTTTCTACGAGAACAGGTTGTAGAAAAGAACATCAGAGTTGAGTATGTGGGCACAAAAGAACAAGTGGCAGACATCTTTACAAAACCACTTCCACGGGAATCCTTTGAGTATCTTCACCAGAGACTCAGAGTTATTTCTACTCTAAAATGAATTCTTTTGAATGCTTATCTTATATGTCTTAGATGTACATGAGGAAGCACCATAAAGAGGACAATTCAGTTAGGGGGAGAAACCTCGGATGGAAAGATACCTTTGCCATTGATGAAAAAGGGGGAGATATTTATCATATGCAGAGGACAGAGGCATGATTCTAGGGGGAGAAATGGTCATAGAGATGCAGAGGACAGAGGCATGGTTCCAGGGGGAGCATGAGTGATATGACTTTAGTATTGTATGAAATGATTTCATTATTGCATCAGAGTGTTTCCATCAATGCCAAAGGGGGAGATTTTTTATTAAGGTTGGTTTTCATTGATGTCAACCCTTGAAGAAAGTCTAGTAGCAGATTCTGGTAGCAAAAAGGTTTGGGTAATGGACCCAATGTTGTTTCATGTATAATGGTATGATTTTTGATATATTTGCAGGTAATAATATTCTATATGGATAGTACATGTTATGTCATTTCTGGTGGTATGTGGAACGTCACATAACTCCTCACGGTTTGAGAGTTATGGTCTTACGAAGTTGGAGGACCCTCATATGTAGGCTTGACTCCCCAAAAGGTCAAAGAAGTCAAAGAGCTTGCAAAGAAGAAATTATTATTTAAATGGTAAAGAAAAGTGACAAAGTCAAGGAGGATTATTTAAATAATAAATTGAAGTGAAAAAATCAAAGAATATTATAAAGTGAGCTGACAAAGTCAAGGAGGAATATTTAAATGATAAATAAATGGAGAACCTTCTAATTATGTAAATTGGTTAACCCTAAAAATGAGGAAAATAGGTTAAGTCACCTAGAAATGTGCTAAGTGACCTAGAAATAGGTTAAGTGACCTAGAAATAAGTTGAGTGACCTAGAAATGGGTTAAGTGACCTAGAAATAGGTTAAGTGCCTAGAAGTGGGTTAAGTGAACTAGATGGTTTTAAGGAATCTACTTGGAGAGTATAAATAAGAGGCAAGGCTCTCTAATTTTATATCACACTTGAGCATATTGAATATCTATAGGTGACTGAGGTTATCAATGGATATCTAATCCAAATTTCTGAGGGAAGGTGAAGAAAAGAAGGCCAAAATTCAAGGGAGGATAAATTATTTTGATGATGCTTTCTAAGCTATGTTATTTACAGGTCATCTCACCATTTCCGCAATAACGTTTTTTTTATAGAATGTTTCAGACCATGAAATTGATAGGACATTGAGGAAACATATCCAAGTATCTGTGGTAAATAATTCAGCTTGCGGGTCGTTGTATTTTTGGAGTTACACTCCGTGGAAAATAGGGTTTGTGGCTAGTCCTGAAACTAGTCTAAAATAGGTGTTTTGGGTAAAAATATCATAACTTCTTCATAACAGATCCAAATTCAGTAAGACAAAATATGTTGGTTAGATTACAGTCTTTAGTATTCTTTGTAACATTTTCAGATCCTTTCAACAAATATTATGTGCGGGGTACACTCTAGAAGGCCGCTCTCTAGAATAAGCCAGAATTCAGCAAGGTATTCCATTTTTTCTATAACTTCTTTTCTAAGAGGTTCCAAGTAGTGCCATCTGGAGGAATTTCATAAAAAAACTAAATAACATTGTTTACTATTTTTAGATCTTTATTCATTACAGGTACATAGTTATGATTATTTCAAGTTAGGGTTGTTTACTAATTCCAAACTAGTCATGTGACACTAAAGAAAAGGTTGATGAAAATGCTAGTCTCTTGTTGTGAAAGTTAAAGAAGGTTTGAAGGTATGTGATCATATACACCAGGTCTATTAAAGAGTTACAAATCATATTTTGATGATGAAATTGATGAGGGATTTTGGTTAAGGTACATGTTGGGTACATTGTTGAGACAAGTAGTTGATGAGTTGGCACATACATGAGGTGTATAGTTGATGATGTTGGTACATTTTGGCGAGTCATATTTTATGAGTAGTTGACACATGATTGGTACATACTTGGTACATGGTTGGATGCACTTGTTTATGGTATACGTTGATTACAGGTTGTTTTGGTACAGGTTGGTGCATGGTTGATGCACTTGTTTATGGTACAGGTTGATTACAAGTTGAGGTACAGGTTGATGCATGGTTGATTCATGGTTCATGTTTATTGGCGCAGATTTACAATGGCATACCACATAGTGATAGTGTGACAGTGGTTCCATCATTCTAATTATACTTCAGGGTGGTTTGATGGGGCAAGGAAAGGTAGTTGTATCCACCTTCCGGTTATAGCCAGAGAACATAGGGGGTTGTAGCCTCTTTCTGGTTGTATCTAGAGAATAGGGGAGTTGGATCTTCCCTTGGGTTGTAGCCTGAGAAACAAGGGGGTTGGAGCCTCCTTCTAGTTGCAGCTGGAAAACAAAGGAAGTTGGTGTTTCCAATGAATGTAATTCTTCAAGACATATAACAAAAAACATTATGTGGTTTTCTCCCGCTTTGGGTTTCTATGTAAAACACTGGTGTATTGTGTATGTGTATGATTGTTCATTTGTTCATTGCTTATTTACTCTGTTGTTATTGGATGATAATGGTAGATTGATATAACAATTGGATTATATGGTTAAAAAGGATTAAATTTCTCTATTATTGATTCACCCCCCCTCTCAGTAATCCAACAAAAAACTATTCACTGTCCCACATCCAATTTCTTCCAGAATTCTCAATTAACACAGTCTATAATCATACTTAGAATCACTATGCCTTTCAACAGTCTTGTTAAGAGAATAGCTGGTTTCTTTCATTTCTTTTCCTTTCATTTTAAAAAAGTCAAAAGAAACACACAATCACATTTCTCCATCACTATCCATCATATATCACTATAAAATATCAATCACTGTCTATAATTCACAATTTTCCCAAATGAAACATATACGCAGGTCTTTTTTCTAGATTGAATAAACTTTTTAAAACTTTCCTGATTTCATTCCTTTTATTATATCAACCAATAAAACTTGTAATGAAACCATAATACAAAACCTCAAGCTTCATCACTAATGGTGCAATTAATAGAACATGCACGATGCCTCTATAATATATACACAGTAAACAACAAAATCATAGTCATCACTTTCCTGAATTTTCCATGATCCTAATCGATGTTAATAAAACACACAGTAGCCACCAACTAAAAATTGACAGCACGTTGTAAGAATACATCAATCGAAAGCATAACGAGAAGAGACAAACATTGATTGCACATTATCACTGATTCCCAATCAACCAATTTAACCAAATAAAAATGAATAGGTTTTTGATGCAACTGTCGTAACGAAAAAGAGGCAGGCCCTTGAATGTATATCAATTCTCATCCCCAATCACATGTTTCCAACCACCTCAATCAAAAGAGTTCAATATAAGTATTCAAAGAAACTTCCATAACCATTCAACCAATCTATGACAAAAAACAAGATGCTCGACGAGAGTGTGAACAGTTGGGGATTATCAAGATCGTGCTTTGTAACAATGAATACAAGAAGTAATCAATATTTCGCTCGTCCATCAAAGCACAAAGAGACTGGAGGTCGAACATATCAACAATAGGAAGAAACCCTTCAATACAAGCACGGTGGAACCACATGGCTTCTTACAACTATCGGTCTATGTAATGGTGTAATAATTCAACGACGGGTAGGGTAGGACAACAATGTAGAGGAGAAACAAATTCCCATTGGACAGTAACAAGTACCCAGAACACATAGAGGCGTAACACTTGTGTAATTTGAATACTGAATCAATGGATAACAATGCTTGTGGGAATGTTGGCTCGAGGCATAACTTATATCACCAAACCACCATAAAGTATAAATCTTGGCATAATGGCCACCCTATAACGAATTTTTGAGATACGTTGATGCCAATACCAAAAAAATAATCCTACGACCATGTGAATAACCCACAACTAGTCTATGGAAAATACACAGTGAATGAGAGGTAGCTTGAAAAAATACACGACAACCACAAGAATCCTAAATACGACTAGGTATGGTTACCCATAACTGTGAGGAGGCGACCAGTAAGGATAAACAGAGTGAAACCCTCCAAAAAAATACAGAGTGATAATACCCATGTCCACTTAAAACAATAGAGAGCCATCATGGTTTCCACCACATAGACAACCAATGAATGCATAACTTCAACCAATCAATTCTTTTATTTGCAAAATGAATAACCACACATTCATTCCCATGCATTTGTACAGTTGTCAATCTCAGGAAAACACAAACCAATGCATCGCTGATCCATCATGCGTTCATACACAGAGAGAAATTCATGGATGGGAGAAAATAACCATACCTGTAACCAATAACTTTTAAAAAAGGGTGAGTTGGCCAAGTAGTTCCTTCAAGGGTTGGATCTCAGAGCTTTATCACTAGAAAAACCAAATGAAACAATAACCATACTAGGGTGATGACCTAATGGGAGAAGTATGGAGTGACATGCATTTACTACACGTCGCTTCCATCTTCCTCTACATTCAATTTCTAAGTACACGACATGCAACAACCATCAATACATTAACCATGCCATTAATTCCAACCATTGAAACTTACAACCATATTTCTTGCCAAATGCGCCACCCAAAATCCATATTAATCATTGCCAAAACCATACCATGCCATATATCAAATGCGCCCAATATAACTCAATTTCCATCACATAGCCACTAACCATTTGTATTTAGGATTAAAACTAACTTGTTTCATTTCGAATGCACATAACTTCTAACATAGCATAATATAGGCTCTTTCTTTGGAATATTTTATAAGTCTCTTTCCCATTTCTTTTGTTTTATGTTGTTACTAACATATGTATTGTGCAGGTGTGGCCAGGTAATAATCTTGGTGATATAATCAAGTGTAACAATTGTAATATATATGCCAATCATACATAAAATTAAGATTTGAATAATAGAACATCCATAAAATGCATCATCCACCTATTATTATGCCAAAACATGAAAAAAAGACTGCATCAACAACCATATAAGGCCCTGCAAGCAGTATCGAACAACAGCATAAAAAGTGTGATATGACTATCTCTGAGACTCCATTCTACAAGGGAGTCCCACCTACTAGTATTATATCTTATTAGCATAGTTTAAATAATAGGCTTTAGTAATACTTTGCGGACGAAATTCCTCGTTGTGATTTTAATCGTCAACAAACTAGAAAATCCAGAGGGAAATATGTTTCCAACATATTAAGAACTCAGAATGTATGGTTTCACAGACCAAGAATAGTATATCAAGTAGGTATAACCAGAATGATTATGCAAAAGGGGGAAGTTAGCAGATTTAATGGAAAAATGACCAGGAATTTGGGAATAACTCATGGAAAATGTTAAGTATGAGGGGGTTTATCCCTGTATGCATAATCATTCAACCAGAATTTGCTCTTGACTTCCAGGAGAAACAATTTATGGAATTTCTCTTTCAACTCTCAAATGGATGAATAAATGGAAAGCATAAGTGAGAGGTAACCAATTTCTTCATAAGACAGTAGTGAAAGCAGATAACAAATTCAATTATGCTTTTAGGGGGAACATCGTAACAACTGTGTAAGCTTGATTTTTATTGACTAATAATACCTTGCAGGAGTGTCAATGTAGCAGAACTGATCCAACACTTTATTCTTGACCAAAGTTGAACTTAAAAGACAAAAAGAAAGAAATGTCATAAAACAAATGAAACTGCGAAATTTAAAACAATGGAAATAAAATGACAGAATTGAAAAAACAGAGGGAAAACTACTAAAATAAAATAATAATTTAAACTACGGTAAAAGAAGAAATGAAAATCAGTAGTGGAAATGAAAACATAACTAAATTACTAATATACAAAAAATCCAAACAACGTTAAAACTTTTCAAGTTGATTCCACGTAATGTTTTAAGTGAGAACCGTTAGTGTTGTAGGAAAACAATCGCTCTTGTAAATATTTTAGAATGTAAGAGTTTGTACCCAGGACAAAAGCGATCTTGAAAGGAACCAACCATAATTTTTGAAACTTTGAGTGTCTTCCCCTATCGGCGTAAGCTGAATCCCACAACAATACTTTCTCATTGACTTTAAATTTGATAGTTTTGACACTCTTGTTGAAATACTTCTTAACAATTTGTTGTCTCCCTTTTATATTATCCAAGGCAAACATCTTTTTTGCCTCTAAATCTAGGAGTGCATTTATCCTTTGTGAAACATCAGAAGATTTTAATTGTTCGATCTTTAGCATTAACATTAAGGTACAAAGTTCCAGCTCAGTAGGCATGATGTCTTTCTGACCATAAACAAGATGGAAAAGAGTGAAAACAATGCTCACCTTGGTGGTAGTTCAATCTACCGAAAGGGCGTAAGTGAGGAGAGTGTGCCATTGATGAGGCTTATCTTCGATGAGCCTTTTGACGATTCTCACCAGATTCTTATTAGTAGACTCAGCCTGCCCATTTCCTTGGGGATAATAAGATGATGAGGTGAAATGTTTAACCCCCAAATCAACTGAAAATTGGGTCAACTTAGTAGAAATAAAGGCGGGACCATTGTCTGTAATAATTTCTAATGGAAGACCAAATCTGGAAAAGATGTTATTTTCAAGGAAAGAAATTACCCAATCATCTATCGAATTCTTAAGTGGGACAACTTCAGCCCATTTTGTAAAATAGTCAGTGGCTATCAAAATAAAGACTTGTCCTACTAAAGATGGAGGATTAATAGGACCAATAAAATCCAATCCCCACTTTGAAAAAGGAAAGTCTGAGAGGACAGGTTGTAACGGCATGGCTGAAAGGCATTCTTTCCAAGAAAATGTTTGGCACTTGTCACAAGATCTCGAAAAAACATAAGAGTAACAAAATATTGAAGGGAAATAGTATCATTTTCTAATAATCTTGAAAACAGTGGTTTTAGCAGAAAAATGACCTCCTACATGAATTATGGAATTTGAAGAACCATGAGTTTCTTGCAATAGTTTATGTGCATCCTCATTTTTTACACAGTGAAGGAACACACTGTCAACATATATTTGAAACAAGAATTCTCCTATAATGACGTATCTTGCGGATTCAAGACAGAGTATTCTCCTTTGATGAGTGTCTAAGTTGTCTGGACATCTTTGGTTTTGTAAGTAGTAAAGTAAATTATTATACCAAGGATGTTCAGACACGGGAAGGATCTCATTATCAATGTAGAATAGTGTTGATAGGGAATTATCCTGGTCATCAAATTCTTCACTATTTTCAGCATGTTGAGCTAAGTGAAGGGCTAAGTCACGTCCCTTGGTAGTGGTAGAAGTCGCAATATTTAAATCATGCTCCTGGATCTTCGCAAGCCAATGTGAAATCTTCCCTGAAAGATAAGTCTATGAGAGAGAAAAATTGACAGTAGGTAAAGGGACTTTTACCAATGTATGATTACCTAAGATGAAGTGGCGAAACTTTTCAATAGATTTAAGAAGAGCGAAAGCGTGTTTCTCAATAAAAGAATATTTAAATTCATCATCAGAAAAACTTTGACTCATGTAAGCTATTGGTTTTTCGTTACGTTGGTCATCACTTTTCATGAGGATAGTAGAAACTGCTTCCTCGATGGTATTAGTATATATTTTGAATTCCTTCTCAAAATCCAACTTCGCCAAAACCGGTGCGGAACATATTTCTTTCTTAATCTCTACAAAATAATTTTTGACATCATCTGTCCAAGAAAAAGAACAATCTTGCTTAAGAAGATTATGAATTGGTTTGACCATTACAACAAAATTGGGAACAAACCTACGGATGAAGTTAATAACACCCATAAAATCTTTAACCTCCTTCTTGGAAGTGGGAGCAGGAAGATTAAGGATAGAAACAATCCTTTCAAGATCAATGCTTATTCCTGAATTGGAGACAATGTGTCTAAGGAGCTTGCCCTTGGTAACACCAAAAATGGACTTAGAAGTATTTAGAGAGATGCCAAATTTCTTGCATCACACGAGAAGTCTTTTTAGATGACCAAAATGATCTGATCAATTTTTAGAGTACACAGTTAAGTCATCAAGGTAGATCTGAATGATATTACCGATCAAATCGTCAAAAGATATTTTCATATCTCTTTGAAAAGTGTCACCTGCATTAGATAAGTCAAAAGGCATATATTCATAAGAAAAGGTACCCCAACGAGTAATAAAGGTGGTTTTATATTTATCGACCCTTTTTACCTTGATTTGATTGTAACAAGAAAAACCGTCAAGTAAGTACATCATTTGTGACCTTACCACTTGCTACAAAATAATTTCCATATTAGGGAGAGGAAAGTGATCTTTTATACTAGCCCAATTTAATGTGTGAAAATCCAGCATAATCTGATATGACCAGTTTCTTTCCAAACAAGAACCAAATTGGAAACCCATTCATAATATTTGACCGGAAAGATGATTCCATCTTTCAAGAGTTTTTCCAACTCCTTTCAAATAGTTTCTTCCAGTGTAGGGTTGATAGGTATTTTTTTTTTCCTAACTAGTTTTATTCCTTCCTTGATGGGAATGTCATGATGTATAAGAGCAGGATCAAAACCACGAAGATTCTCGTAAGACCAAGAAAAAACATCTTGAAATTTGCCAAGAAGCTTGGCAAACTTTATTTTCTCTTCATCAAAACATTGGGCACCTATTTTAACATTCTTTGGAGACTCAGGCATCCCAATGTTCAAGGAGATTGTTTCACCCACATTCATTTTCGATTCTTCTTCCTTATGTTTCTCTTTATTTCCTACATCACTCGATGAAAATGACCTCTCTAGAGGAGTCAAGCCCTTAAGAATCTTGTTATCTTCCATGGATATAATTTCCTTGGGCCTATAAGGTTCATTTTGAATGAAAGAGCATATGCTCTCATTGCTAGGGAAGACCTTCCATGATTCTATATTGTCATGGATATGTGGACGATATAGAGATTGAAAAGTACAATCAAGTATGTGTGGTAGAAGTTGTCGATTCAGAGTGGATACAAAAACAACTAACCGATCAACCATTGAGTTCAATTCGCTCTTAACATGAGTAATGTTGAAAGATAATAGGTTCGAGATAAGTGAACAAACAGTTTGGGTGTATCGTTTCATCAACTTGTTGCTAGGGGAGTATATCTTACTTACAAGGTTCACAACAAGCTCGGAATCCACAAAGACTATATGGTGACCACAACCTAGATTATAGGTGTTTTCAGTGCCTAATAATAAATCTTTGAATTCAGTGACGTTCTTTGTGCAAGAAAACTCCAACCTATAAGAAAAGTTATGAATTTTCCCCAGAGGAGAGTACAATATAATTCCAGCTATGTTACCTTCATTAGAGCGTGAACCATCAAAGTGCATGTGCCACATACCATCGTCTAAGTCGATTTTTTCCAAGGGAATGTTATCCTCCTTGGAAAATATGGAATACACCCCTAGGTCCTCTTCGATATAATTCACATTAGGTTGTGGAACACTCTCTATGTAAGGTGAAATCCTTCCCTCTCTAAGGACTATGATTTTTTTACCATTTTGAGCAACATATAAGTGTGTCCCGTTGAGTGAGAGGTATCCACCCATCAAATCTTGCCAATATCTTCCTAAGATGATTGAGTAATTTCTTACTGGCATATCAATTACCTGAATATTAAGGGTTTTCCTTATTTCAAGGTGTACTCACAAAACTAAGGTCACATCTTTGATCTCACCTATGGTCGTTTGTTGTAGACTATTATAAGACAACATGCTTTTGGCATTTTCATTTGTACAAGAAAAGCCTAGCTCTTCCATAATAATATTCGACACTACACTTGGGCCCAAACTGCCGTAAATGAGGCAACAATGGGCGATCTTATCCATGATCTTTACATAAATACAAAAAGGGGGATTATTTACAGGGTATCTAAAGTTATGTACACCTACTTTATTTATAGAGGAATCCTCTTCATTAACCTCTTCAGAGAGATTGGCTACAATGGAATATTTTCCTTCCTTGATTTGTTTTAGATGCCTCTATTGTTCTGGTATGACAACCATGTCCAGAAGGGTTGCATCTGATTTGATGTTGGCCAACTGATTTAAGATATTGTATTTGGAAGAGGGGAGAAGGGAGGTAGTTCCTTGTCTGTCAGGAACCTTAGGAACCTGAATAGCAACTGGTGAGGATGATATTGGGCTAGAATAATTGCGGGGAGGATTGATCCAGATAGATATCGATGGCCACCCACCTTTTCCAACTAGCTCAAAACATTTTTATGATAATTTTGGCAATTTACTATTTTTAGTAGTTTTAACTTCCGTGGCCATTTTGAGGGCCTAAATGAAGGTTTTTTTGGGATAGAACTCCTCAATGATAGCTAAAGGAATTATTGAGCCCCCAAAATGAATATCCTCAACGATACCTTTCCAACGGGATATCACATGCCTAAAACGAAGATCGTATGCAAAAGTTATGACCCCTGGAAGTTGATGTACTAACTTACCCAAATGGGGCCCACATGACTTTTGGTGCTTCATCTCCTAGGGTTATGTTTTTTGATGTCTAGGGTATTTTTCATTCTTTCTTATTGTAAAAAGGCCTTCATAGCCTCATTGTAACCTTCTTCTTGTGAATGCGTGCTACCGTCACATCTCTTCTCAGAGATAAGCCGCCACCATTCCAGCAAGCTTGTTTCCACTGCATTTTACAGTTTCAGCTTATTTCGTTATTGAATAGAAAACCTATTTTACTGTATCTTTGTTATTTTGTGTTAAGCACCTATTAATAATCTGTATTCATTTCATTCTGATCATAAAATCCGGATCAAGGATCATATTTTCCCTTGGGAGTGTAGGATTTGTTCCTAGTATTGATGATCATGACATCTTATGGCTCTGAAAAATCTAGGAAAACGATGGTAGTTTCCAATCTTTTACCAAATAACTTATCTATGACACTATTCTTTACCTCACATGTGCTTTCTTCATGGTGTTCCTCACAAAAGTTACACCAAATCCAAGGCATGATAGCTTTAGGATGAAAATTATTTTCATTTGGATTTCTAAAGGGGGGCACAAAAGAGGATGAAGCTCCAGGGGTAAAAGGGGAGATATTTCCCTTTTGCTCATACGCTATCATATGATTATTCATGTCTTGTACAAGGTGTAAAAGGGAAGACATGTATGTATGTTTAATTCACTCTCCATGAGGAAGACCTATTGTTTCAAGTTGTTCTTCATACTCTAAACAAGTATGTAGAGGGGAACTCAGGTTCTCAATGGATTTTTCCTCAAGACTATGACGGTAGGGGGAAGGTAATGCATTATAATAATGCATGAAAGAAGCTTGGTTATGAGGTCGAACGAGTTCAGGTATTTGATTGTATAACTTGGTGAAACGCAAGTTGAAGGACTTGATGGTTTCACCATCCTTATAAGTGATGTTATTGTACTCCCGTAACTCCTCAACTGAGATTTTAGATTGCCCATAAGTGGATTTGAACCAATAGAATAATTCCTCCCAAGTAGACAAAATCTTAGGAGGAAGGTCAAAGAAACCAGTCGCAGCCTTTCCTTCCGGGGAATTGACAAATAAGCACATGAAAGTATCATTGTCATTGGCTCCTATGTTGTGACAGGCATTAGAAAATGCCACCAGGTATTCATTTGTAGTGACAGTGTTATTCCCTGGAAACCTAGCAAGATGTTCTTTGAATTTAGGAACTGGATAAGTAGCAGGTGTTAGGTTAAGAGGAGAGGAAACATGCCACGGTGTGGTTGTGGCATCTTCTTCCAATTGAAAAATCCCATAATTTTTAATGACTTTGGTGGGGTTTGTGGTAGATTGGACAGGGACATGGTGACTATATAAGCTACCAATCACTGACAAAGTTGAAGACTGAGAGAAGGAAGCACTTCCAGTGCCACCAGAGTCACCGCTAGATGCCATTTTGTGAATGATAGGTAAGGGAGAGAAAGATGAACTGGATGAATTAGACAAGGTTCTCCTTAAATTACTTTGTTGGGTTGATAACACAATGGTCCTTTTTCTTATTTCAGCAATAGGATTAATTTAAGGTGATAGGCCTCTTCTTCTCCTAGAAACACGAGGGTTTAAGGAAATGAAAAGAAGGTCAAAGATGAAGGAAAAATAAGTTATGGCTGATTTATAGGCTGTCTACATCTAGCATCCCAACGTTCTTAGGAGCTTATGTATCGTTCAATTGTTTCCCATGAATGATTAATCTCAGCCTGAGTATTAGAAGTGTCTAAAATGGTGTTAAACAAATTCAAAGCAATGATGGTCTGATCTTGAAGACTAGGCTCAATATTGGGATGCCTTGCAACAGGTACATTCATTAAGAAATGAAACAATCAAAGAATCATTATCAGAAAAATACATGTATTCGATGATAATCAAGCATAAAAATCAGCCAGAGAGATATTGAAGATCCCCCCAGTATGGTCACCAAAATAAATGCCGAGGAAAAGATATGAAATGATCTTACTCAAGCATTTTCATATTTTACTTGGCTAAAGAAAGATAGATGGGAATATCACCCTATGTTTATAGCCATCAAAATTTGTTTCCTAATCCACAAGTATTGATTACGAGTGCTTAGGATGATGTTTTTATAAATGAAAGTTTGCTTAAAAATTCAATGTTTATTTAATTTTCTGAATATAACAAATGCTGAAATAAATATAGAGATAGAAGTAAGAACACCAAGTCAATAATCAAAATAGATGAGACATAAAGAAATCGTTTATTCCATTCCAATTTATCAAAAGAATCATTCTATTTACAAAATTCTCTGAGGAAGCTTGGACCAAAGTCAAACTTAGATGTCCCCAATGAAAACCATACAAAAGGACTTCTCATAGAAAGTAAAAAGTTGAAGTTTAAAAGTTGGATCAGCTTTCCACAGATTGTTTCCCACTCGACTCTGCACAATAGCCTTTATCATTCATGAATTTTAATTCACAAACAGACAAGTCTACACATACTATCAAAGATAGATCAACACCTCTGAAAAACAAGTGTCTGAATGATGTAATTCAGCCCCGAATCTTGTTGTCTACAATAGGACCCTGTTGTCATAAAAGAGAATTAGGCTTTCAATGAATTAAAGAATGAATGAAAATTGAATTATCTCAATAAAACTCAAAGAGAAGACCTTAGTATGCTTCTCCTTCTATTCTCCTCTTGTTCCTCCTTTTCCTTTTTCCTTTAAGAAATTAGAATTAGTTGAAGTAGTTGAACCACTTCTTTAGTTAAGTTAACTAAAACTCAACCAAGTTTTTAGTTAAGGGGGGAAAGTAATAAAATTATAATAAGGGTTTTTAAATAAATAATAACTAGTAGGTGGGACCCCTTGTGACTCCCTTTGGTTCTTTAACAAGCATAACACAACTAGTTAATCAATCAAACACATCCCTCCTTGTGGCTCCCATCATCACTCTCATAATTTGACAATTTATATTAATGATAATTGAAATTATTTCCAAAAATATATTATCCATATATCCAAAAAATAGTGTACTTTCCAAAAATTCAGAAGTCAACTTTTCTCAACAATCAATAAAGTAAAGTAAAAGGATGGAACATTGAGACTTCACATTGACTTTAGGCATTTGAATAAAGTAATTTTGAAGAATAAGTATCCTTTTCCAAGGATCAATGACCTCTTTGATCAGTAGAAATATGCAAAAATATTCTCCAAGATTGATCTCAGGTCAGGTTATAATCAGAAAGAATTAAAGAAGAAGACATCAACAAGAATGGTTTCAGAACAAGGTATGGTCATTATGAGTTCACAGTGGTGCCATTTGGATTATCAAATGCACCAATTGTCTTCATGTGTTTAATGAATGGTATTTTCAGAGAATACTTAGATAAGTTTGTCATTGTATTTTTAGATGACATTATTATATATTCTAAATCGAAGGAAGAGCATGAAAAACAATTGAGGATGGTGTTACAAGTATTAAGGGAGCATCAGTTGTATTCCAAATTGAGCAAGTGCTCATTTTCTTAGAAGCAAATTCATTATTTGGGACATATCATTTAAGAGGAAGGGATAATAGTGGGTCCTAAGAAGATAGAATCCATTAGAGGATTGTTAGCGCCAAAGAATGTGATAGAGGTCTAATCATTCATGGGCCTTGCAGGATACTATAGGAGATTTATTGAAGGATTCTCAAAGATTGCACACCCAATCACTTCCTTGAAAAAGAAGGGTGTGAAGTTTCAGTGGACATTGGATTGTCAAAAGAGTTTCCAACACTTGAAATAATCATTAACCAATGCTCCAATTTTAAGGATTGCAGATCCAAATGAAGAATTCATTGTATGCACATATGCATGTAAAGAAGGAATTGGTAGAGCCCTCATTCAAAATGAGTTTGTTGTATGTTATGAATCTAGGAAGTTGAAGGATTATGAAAGGCACTATGCCACTAATGATTTGGAGTTGGCATACATAGTGAATGCCTCAAGGTAGTCGAGGCACTACCTCATGGGGAAAAGGTTCGAGCTGAGGACAACCCATAATGGTATGAAATGTTTATTTAATCAGTCAACTCAAAATGTTAGGCAAAGAAGGTGGTTAGAATTTCTCATTCAATATGACTTTGATATAAATCATATCAAAGGGAAAGAGAACAAGGTGGTTGATGCACTTAGCAAAAGAGTGCATGAGTTGCATGCTACAACCATTAGCATGTACCAATTAGATTTGAAAGAAAGAATCTTGGAGGCTGCAAAATTAGAGTTGCAATACAAGGAATTAGTAACAAAATTACAAAAGGGTATTTTGCAGTAAAAAATTGAAGACTATAAGCTAGAAAATGATGGAGTTCTCATGTACAGGGGCATAATCTATGTACCAAATTCCCTGGAATTGAAAATTTTGATATTGAGAATAATGCATAATGTACCTTATGCTTGGAACCCAAGTTACTAGGAAACTATTGTAGTTGTCAAGAGCCAATATTATTGGCTAGGCATGAAGAAATAAGTTTTTGATTTTATTGCCAAATGTTTGGAGTGTCAAAAGGTAAAAGATGATCATAGACACCCAAATAGTTTGTTGTATCCATTACCCATTCTTGAGTGGAGATGGGAAGTTGTAACAATGGATTTCATCACCAAATTTTCCAAAACAAACAAGCAACATGATTCAATTATTCTAGTGGTGGATAAGCTTACTAAAGCTACCCATTTTATTCCAGTAAAGCTCACTCAAAAGGAAACCAACATTGATGATGTTTATATGAGAAATATTGCTCAATTACATGGTATACCCAAGACAATTGTGTTTGACAAAGATCCAAAATTCACCTCAAATTTTTGGAAGGGATTATTTAATGGATTTGGAACAAATTTGAATTTTAGCACAACTTATCATCCGGAATCAAATGGACAAATAGAGCAAGGGAATCAAGTGATTGAGGATATGTTTAGGATGTATGTGATGGATAAAACATACAAATGGGAAGACTGCCTACACTTAGTAGATTTTTCTTATAACAATAGGTACCAAGAATCTCTAAAGATGATCCCATTTGAGGCACTTTATGGAAGAAGGTGAAACAAACAAGTAAGCTGGGACAACCCAGCAAATAGAGCAGTAGTTGGGCCATAATTACTCAGGGAAATGGAAGAGCGAATGTTGAAAATAAAATAGAATTTGAATGCTACCCAAGATAGGAAGAAAAACTGTGATGATAAGGGAAGAACTCACATAGAATTTAAAGTGGGGGACCATGTATTCTTGAAATTAAAGGGCAACAGAAGTTCCCTGAAATTGGGAAATTTTTCAAGGTTGGCAGCTCACTATTGTGGGTCGTTTGAAATCCTAGAGAGGATTGGGCCTGTAGCATATATGCTTCCTTTCTTACATTAATGACCATTCATAATTTATTTCATGTATCATTGATTAAGAAATATATACTTGATGCTAATCTTGTTATTGATTGGAATGGGATTCAGGTGGAGAAAGAAGGCACTTTCCAAGTACATCTGGTACACATTCTCTACTAGAAAATCAAACAACTCTGAAATCGAGACATAGAGCTTGTAAAGGTCCAATGGACTTGGTACAGTCCTGAGGACACAACTTGTGAGCATGAAGATGCTATGAGGGCAGAATAACCGCATCGTTTTTAGGATTTTTGAAATTTTGGTTGTATATGTGTATATATTGCACTGAGGATAGTGCATAAATAAGGGGAGGGGAATGTAATACCCCTAGGCCAAACCCTAAATGTAAATTTAAATGAAAATGTAATTAATATGGTGAGCTTTCTGATATCATTTTGCATGCACCTTCCATGGTATAGTGAGTGTTATCACTCCGTAAATCTATTTGGCTAAGAAACATACGACGAAGGTAATTTTTTCAACCAACTTTGAGACCCTAAACTAGCCTTCCAAATTTGGAGATGGCTCTCTCAGAAATGGCACAATATCTACACAAGATGTGTCTTTGCAAATGATGGCTAGATTTAAAACTGATGATAAAATGCTTCTAGTTATGTTGGCGCAAAGAAGTAAAACTCGGGCTATGGGGTCGGTCTGAGGAAGAGACAGAACAAATGACTCGGTGATTGGTTTCGAGAGGGAAAGGCTAGGCGAGAGACAACCTTTAGTGTTTAACCGTAAAGTATGGCGGGAGAAAAATAGAGAGAGCGAGTTCAGAGCATCGCCATGGACGAATTTGGAGCTAGCTCGAGAAGAAAACACTTTGTCTAAGTGGTGTGAACAAGGGGGTGCAGTACTACAAATCCGCAAGTTCGAAATTTCATTCCAAAATAGACGATATGAGATATGAAATTAAAGATAATAGGGAAGAACATACGTAGATAAAGAAACACAATACATCCAACTATCGCAACTAGAATCTTTTCATCAAAACACAGGACCTTTTCATTAAATTTCGGTAAAAACCACTCAGACTTACAATAGCATTTGTTTCTTAAAATTTCCAACCAAACCTGGTTACATAGAAAATATGAAATATATAAATGAAGGTGCCGCTTGGTCTTCCCTCTATGCTAACTGCTAAATCTAGATTGGAAAAACTATGCCACATGCGCCAGAGACTTTGTGCATGGCACTACCCAAAAAAAGAAAAAAATCATGCATGTCTACTAGTAACCGTCTTCAAAGTTCCACCACGAGATCGGGTCGTCGATCAGGATTTGACGTGGGAAGATATGTGTCGCTGTGTGTCCCGATCATCCATCCCTACAAACATGTGTCTGTCTCAAACCGATTTTCTGTAATGTCAGTTATGCCTCTCATTGCATGCCTATTTGCTGAGAGTCGCGCACAGTAATGACTATGCGATTTCTGTTACCGTTATGAAAATGGTGAGATACTTTTAGAGGATGCATATCACCCAAAAAAAAATTGTAAATATAAAGCCACTTGTTACGCTTTCTTTTCTTGTGCGAAGGCGAGAGCCACATAGACTTCTTGTTCAACTACCCCACCTTCCCCAAGATACTCTGTGTTCGCTTCTTCTGCTAGCCTTTGCACTTCCCACAACTAGAAAATAACATTTTGACCTTCCTTAAGTTTCCTTTTAAGCCATGTCACATTCCCTCTGTGACTCTATGCAGTTGATGCCTCCACGATCTTTGTCGCTAGTTGTCATTTTAATTCTCTGTTTTCTTGATAAAGATCGGCAATAGCCAGCTTTGCCTACTTCAATTGTTGAGATAGTGTTTCCTCATTTGTCCTCGTGGCCTCTGCCTTCATGAACTCCATGTTTTTTCCTAGCCTGCCTCTTCTCCGAGGAAACTGTTGTTCAGAGGAGAACGTTCCTACTTCCTTTCCTTTTTGTATGTCTTTCTCTGTCTCAGCCCCCTCTTGTCTTAAGGTGGTCTCTTCTGTGTGTGGAAATATGGGTCCCTCTAATCTTTTGGGAATAGTTTCCGCAAGCGCAAATGAAACCCAATCTCTCTGAGGTTTGGACCTCACAGTTCTGCCACTCTGCGTGCCCTTTTTCATACTCTAAAAAATGTGCCATGATGCAGCCGAGGTGAAAACTATGCACAAATGTTCCGAACAGATGTATCGAGGGATATATCTGAACCAATTGGATAGGCAAAAAAGAAATGTGACAAACAAATTGGGTCGAATTCTACGATTTGAGGGACATGTCAAGCATCTAATATTTATAGCAAACTGTCTCATAGAGGAGGAAATGTTGGAAATTAATGAATTTATGGCGATGAGAAGTTTCAAGTCGATCCTTAGGTTGTCCATGGTAAATCCCTGCACGTGGAATGGAGGTGATGCAATTTTTTGTGCAAGCATAATATGAACGCTGCAATTCTTCATTCCTTCGGCCTTCATAATAAATGATAATAACTGTGGAACTTCCTGACGCGACCCTTATTTAACCACTTGACTCGACAGGGGTATGTAGAAACTGATTTCTTAACGGGATTCAAATTATTGGGAAAAGACAAGTCCGTACCACGTATGCACTTCTTGACTCTAACACCCTTTCCCTTTTCCATGGGCCAACCAACCATTTGATGACTTCAGCATCATGGTATTTTGTACCTGACTTCACATGTTTGGGCACATGGGTCACTACATGACTCGGAATCGACGACAGAAGGGAAAAGGAAAAGTGGCAACACTAACAACTGGCTCCAATGGGGATGTTATCCTCCCTATGAGGTGGAAAATAATAGTAGACCAGGTGCCTAACCATTGGGCTTGACTTGATGTCTAGACACTAAGTAACAAAACGACGGATGGAAAAGAAAACAATTAGAGTCAATGACACAACTTCTAAAAATGTAGCATAAACTTAGGGCCTTCACTTTGGGCTTCAATTTTCTGCTGACATAATGACTCGACTCAAATTTAGTGACTATTTACAATGACAAATGGCTCAAACAAAATTTCTTACATCAGGTAGCGTTTGAGAAACCTGTCATTTACAGGCCCCCAACCGAGACATTCCCCATCTAGTCCTATCAAGAAAAAAGCATTGTCTCTATAGCACGCGCTGACTCTATATGGTCCTATCCAAAGGTGATTGAACTTTATATGTTCCCCGTTTCCTTCATTTCACGTGTCCCATCTCAGCACTAGATCTCCCACCTGGAGACCTTTTTTCTTGGAGTGTTTGTCAAAAGTCTTCTTTATCCTTTCCTGGTGAAGTCAGGATCAATTATATGCCTACTCCCTCGCCTGTTGGGTATGGATCAACTAGTTTATCCTTCTTTTCACATCATCCAGTTCGACCTCCATCTCCTACAACAGTTTCCTGGTAGGCAGTCCCAATGCAGTAGGGAAAATCATGTCCACACCATAAACGATCTGAAAAGGTGACATTGATATGGACTTCTTAGTGGTGATCCAATATACCCATAGCGTGTAGATAATGCTCTCTTATTTTCTTTCAAGAACCTCTTGATGATTCTGGTCAGGCTCTTGTTTGAAGACTCTGCTAACCCATTTCCCTACGGATAATATGTTGAGGAGTGTCCCAAGGTTATATAATAGTCCTGAAAAAACTTCTCCATCCTCTTAGACTTGAATGCGGCTGCATTATCATTTATGATCTTAACAGGACATCCAAACCTTGACAGGATGTTTGTCTCCAGAAATTGTATGATGACTGCATCGGTGGCTTACTTTGTGAGGACCGTCTCAATCCACTTCGTGAAATAATTGGTGGCCATAAGGATCCAATTGTGTTGCATAGAGGATGGTGTTTTTATCTCTCCTATGAAATCTAGGCCCCATTGCATGAAAGGTGCCTCGACTGAGGCTTTAATGGAAAAGGTTGTAGCTTTCTTTTCCCGTCGAAAATTTCGTACTCGTGGCAGTTGGAGACCTCTTTATATATGTCAGCAAAAGGTGTCATCCAGTAATAAAATTCCCTTAGGATCTTGTGCATGGTGGTCTTCCAATAAAGGTGGCCTCTGGAGTCTCCTTTGTGAAACTCCTGTATGGCCCGCTTCGCCTCATATTCCAGCAAACAAATTAACAATATTCCTCCGGGATATTTCCAATATTCCTTTGGTGACCTCTAGTCCCAACTCATCCATGACCACCTTCGGCATGAGATTACGTGATGTGCCAGAATCAAGCATGGCGTTATGTAAGTTCAGATCATGGATTTTCAGGATGACATAAAAAGGGGGGATGTCTTCTTCATCGCTCGTCTCTTCGACGCGCGGGCCAAATAGAATGGCGGTGTGATCATCTCGGACATTCAGAGTATCAAGGGCTCGTCCTGTTTTCATCATCTTTATGATTTGTTCCTGATACTCACCCTATCTAATTATCTCATTGAACAAGACAGAGATTTTGATTTTTTCCATCTCGTGTTCAAAATTGAAAGGGGGGTATACCTTCTCTACCTCTTTTCCACTAGTCTCCTGGCCTGTCTCTGGAGCCTTCTTGGGGATTTCCTACTTCGACTTCATATTCTCAGCTGCATCCTTTTTCCATGCGGTCTAATATTGCTTGGTTGGTGGAGGGCGCATTCGCTGCAGACCATTTCGTGGAGTCTGCTTTCTTTGGCTTGATAGGCGCATCTTTGCTCCAGAGGTTATATTTCTTCTGAAACTACATGATAGAATTTTGATAACCTTTCTTGAATTCCTTTGTTTCCCAAGACGGTGCACCATCTGTTTCGAGTATCATGTCGTCATCGGTTTCTAGTGCGAAATCTTTGTTTTGGATCATATACCGATCTTGTTCGTTTTTTGTCAAGAACACACATGGGTTTTTATCATCACAACAATGCATCTGGTCATCGAAAGACTGGTCGAAATCCTCCTCCGCATAGTTGTTCTGGAAAGGGGGCCTTGTTTGTTGGTCGCCTGGGTCCCGCTACCTGATCTGAGGAATCTGACCCCTCCAGAGATTTTGATTTTTGTGTTGCGGGTCGTTTTGGTCTCACGCAGCAGGCCTGTTTCTCACGAACATTTGTTCCATCGACTTTTCCATGGTTTTCATCATTACATCGAACCTGTCATCTGAGGGCCGCAATGTTGACAACTATGCATCCCCTTGGTTTATTTTGTCACTCTGATTGAACTTAGATTTGATATTTCCCAACGCCATCATGTTCATTTCGACCTCGACAGCATTACTCATAATGGCATCCATGTTTTCTGGCCTTCCTTCTATTAGTAGTAGAGAAAAGTCATTGTCGAACAAATCTGCGTATCGTAACTGCACAACATCGAGTGACGGTTTTATTTTAACAGGTATGGATTTATACACTTTCATAAAACGAGCCGAAAACTCTTGCATCGTTTCGTCCGCTGCATTCCTCATGTTATTGTATTGTGTCAACAACTGCAAAGGGTTCTTCTTGTCTCCCCATTTATTCAGGAAATATCTTTCTAATGCCGCAAAGTCTCCAATGCTAGCGGCTAGGAGGGCTTTGAACCATTTTCTTACATCTCCCAAAAATCTTTGTGTGAAAAGCCTCATCTTCACATCTGCATAATCTACCTCCTCTAAGTCGACGAAATCATTAAACCAGTCCAAGTTTTTCTCGGTGGAAACATCTCCCTCGGCATCGTAGAGTCTGATTCTTTGGTTGTAATTCTGAGGCAAGTCATGTAACTGGGCCGGCAGGGAGAGGGGGCCGAATCTAGCAGCCATAGTCCTAGAAGGATTCGAATTTTGGGAGGTGTTACTCATCACTAGGGGTGGGAAGTTTTTTGGGTCAAAAATAGTCTTGTCCAAACTAGTCTCTGACTTAGACCTGAATAGAGTTTGTTAAAAAATGGTGTCAAACTCTAGGTCGTCAATGCTCTGTGCATCATCTTTGGGAAAAGACAGACTTTTGTCCCGCAAATAGAATGAGTCTGGCGCTTGTTCTCTGGCCTTGCGCAAAATTATCTCTGGGTCGTATACAGGCTCAGAGGGGTTTGGGTCAAGATTTGCTCCAGTGTAAAAGGTCTTTGGAGCTAGGTTTCCTGAATAGTGTTACTTGGGGGGCTACTATATTTTTTGGACTGAAGTTTCCAGGGTAATGGTTTCAGTCGATATGGGTGTTTGTCCCTCTATTACCCTCAGGGGTCAAACTGTAGCGTTTTTTGTTCTCCTTGGGAAACTTCTTTCAAATTCATCCCCAACAACGACGCCAAAATGTTAGCACTCCGTAAATCTATTTGGCTGAGAAATAGATGACGAACGTAAATTTTTCAACCAACTTTGAGACCCAAAAATAGCCTTCCGGATCTGGAGATGGCTCTCTCAGAAATGGTGTGATATCCACATAGGATATGGCTTTGCGAACAATGGCTAGATTTAAGACAGACGATAAAATTCTTCTGGTTATATTGGCGCAGAGAAGTAAAACTTGAGCTATGGGGTCGGTCTGAGGAAGAGATGAAGTAAATGAATCGGTGACTAGTTTCGAGAGGAAAAGGTTAGGCGAGTGACAACCTTCAGTGTTTAACCATAAAGTGTGGCGGGAGAAAAATAGAGAGAGTGAGTTAAGAGCGTCTCCATGGATGAATTTAGAGCTTTCTCAAGAAGAAAATGCTTTGTCTAAGTGGCACGAACAAGGGGGCACAGTACTGCGAATCCACAAGTTCAAAATTTCGTTCCAAAATAAACGATATGAGATATGAAATTAAAGATAACAGGGAATAACATATGTTGTTATAGCAAGATTTACCTCACCATTGCTATATTGAACAGAGGGCCTTTTTCCATTTCCCTATGCAGACTTGTCATCCCTTTTTGATATGCTCGCTATCAGCTATGAAAGATGCATATATGCTGGTTGCTCCACTACAACCCACGTACATCGGGATTTGTGCCAGAAAATACAAAATGAGGTCAGGTTTCCATGTCATGATAGAAGATCTCTGATCCTTGGCCTTCCACATACTGGAAACGTTCTAACTCGACCCTTCAGTTTCATTCTGAAGGCTATAAAATCGCAATTTCGAGCTATGGAAAAAGAAGGAGAAAGCATTCAACTTTGAGAGAAAAGTTACTCTGGAGAAATTACTTCATATTGAGTCTGCATCCCTCTGCCCTCAAGTCTGAACACAGTGTTCATCCCCCAAGCTCTTTCCCTATTATTGAGAGGACCTCATTGCCTCTTTCCTATGAGCTTTCCTTTGGTGGAGGATTGAAGTGGTGGAGACCCAGTTGGAAGGAACTTGGTTTCTTGGTTTCGAACCGTGTCGACACGAAAGTTTGTATCATTGTCACTTCTACTGATCAATTATTAATAGAAATACTCCTTTCTCGTGCTATTGGTATCTTGCAAATATATCATTATTATGCATGGGCATGTTTGTAATGTTATTAATGGATTATGCTATCTGATGTGCTAACTTCTTATATATTATCACTGTATACTTTCTCAACTCGTTTGTTGAGAACTTCTTGCAGGTATAAACCTTTGGGTCAAAGTTCTCAACAGTGGAACATCATCAAACATTGGATCGAGGTAGGCCTCTTTCTTATATTGCACATTAGTTTATATAGCATATGTTGGAATTGAGTTGATTTCTGCAGTCATACCTATCTGTTGTGGTTTAACCTTGGCCATAGAAAGTTTTTCCCTTGTAACATATGTAGAGAAAGAAACACAATACATCCAACTATCACAACTAGAAACTTTTCATCAAAACATAGGACCTTTGCATTAAGTTTCGGTAAAAAACACTTAGACTTCTTACAATAGCATTTGTTCCTTAAACTTTCCAACCAAACCTAGTTACATTAAAAAAATGAAATATATAAATGAAGGTGCCTCTTGGGCTTCCCTCTATGCTAACTGCTAAATCTAGACTGGAAAAATTGTGCCACATGTGCGAGAAACTCTGCGCATGGCACTACCCAAAAATAGGCAAAAATCATGCACGTCTACTAGTAACCATCTTCAAAGTTCCGCCACGACATCGGGTCATCGGTCAGGATCCAATATAGGAAGATATGTGTCGTTGTGTGTCCCGATCAGCCATCCCTACGAACAAGTGTCTGCCTCAAACTAGTTGTCTGCAATGTCGGTTACGCCTCCCATTACATGCCTATTTGCTGAGAGCCACGCACAACAACGACTATGTGATTTTCGTTACTGTTACCAAAATGGTGAGATACTTTCAAAGGATGCGTATCACCCACAAAACTATCATAAAGACAAATCCACTTGTTAAGATTTATTTTCTTGTGCGAAGGCGAGAGCCACGTAGACTTCTTGTTCAGATACCCCGCCTTCCCCGGGATACTCTGTGTGCCCTTCTTCTGCTAGCCTTTGCACTACCCGCAGCTGGAAAATAACATTTTGAGCTTCCTTAAGCTTCCTTTTCATCCACATCACGTTCCCTCTATGACTCTATGAAACTGATGCCTCCGCAGTCTTTGTCGTTGGCTATCGTTTTAATTCTCTGTTTTCTTGATAAAGCTTGGCAATAGCCCACTTTTCCTACTTCAGCTGCTGAGATGGAATTTCCTCATTTGTCCCCATCGCCTCCACCTTCGTGACCTCCACGTTCTTTCTCGGTCTACCTCTTCTCCGAGGCAACTATTGTCCGGAGGTGAACGCTCCTGCTGCCTTTCCTTTCTGTATGCATTTCTCTGTCTCGACCCTCTCTCGTCTTAAGGTGGTCTCTTCTGTGTGTGGAAAGATGGGTCCCTCTAATCTTCTGGGAATATTTTCCATAGCTTCAAATGAAAACAAATCTCTCTAAGGTTTGAACCTCGCAGTTTCTCCGCTCTGCACACCCTTTCTCATACTCTGAAAAAATTCCATGATGCAGCCGAGGTGAAAACTATGCACAAATGTTTCGAATAGATGCATTGAGGGATAGCTCTAAACCAATTGGCTTGGCGAAAAATAAATGAGACAGACAACTTAGGTCGAATTCTACAACTGGAGGGACATGTCGAGCATCTAAGATTATAGCAGATCGACTCAGAGGAGGAAATGTTGGACATTAATGAATTTATGGAGATAAGAAGTTTCAAGTCGATCCTCAGGCTATCCATGGAAAATCCCTGCGTGTGGAATGGAGGTGATGTAATTTTCTGTGCAAGCATAATATGAATGCTTCAATTATTCATTCCTTTTGCCTTCATAATAAACGATAATAATTGTGGCACTCGCCAACGCGACCCTTATTTAACCACTTGACTCGACAGGGGTACATAGAAACTGATTTCTTAATGGGATTTGACTTCCTGGGAAACTAAAAGCCCGTACCACATATGCACTTCTTGACTCTGACACCCTTTCCCCTTTCCAAGGGCAAACCGACCATTTTCTGACTTCAACATTGCGGCATTTCGTAACTGACTTCACATGTTTGGGCGCATGGGTCACTACGTGACTCTAAATCAACTCTAGAAGGGAAAAGGAAAAGTGGCAGCGCTAACAGTGAGCACATGTACCGCACACTAAAATGATGAAGTGTGCACATTAAAACATACCACATGCAACAAACTTAAGTGCGCGTGATAATCAGGCCAGAGAGCCTTTTTTGTATATGTTTTGTTTTATATGCTGGTGAGCCAATTATTATAAGCTAGGAGGTTTATGTGTTGAATTAGGATGGAGAGCTTAGATGCTAAAGGACAGTGAGCCTATTTTTGTATATGTCTTATCATTAACATAATACATCGTTGCATGTAGACCAACCACAATAAAAGAGTATGGGGGAATAAACTCCACTAGTTGGGGAAAGGGGCCTAAAAGTTAAGGATAAGGGGCTAAGCTAGGGAGATTAATCCAAAAAGGAATATTATATTAATATTCCTTAAAGTATAAAGTATGGATAATTATTTTATCCTAAGTTCTAAGGATGGGGACAAGTGGGAAAAAGTAGTTCCCAACATGACAAGTGTCAAGTTGGGAACATGCATACATATAGCTTGGACTTAGTTCATTTTCGAAGGATTCCATCATCATTCACTCATTGATACAATTGTCCTTCGTACCTTCCTGTACTTGTATATGTATCTGTACCCATACCCATACCTATATCTATGCATGTTTAGATTGGGAGATGGACTGAAGATGGAAGTTTTCAGACCTATAGAAACTGAAGAGGTGGGTTGTCAGGACTGTGATCAATTCTCTTGAGGTGAGATAATTGATGGGAATTGATTTCCCTAAGGTGTGAAACTGCAGCAACAAGGCTCTGAGACTTCATGTCTGGCCTATTACTGAAGCCCCAGAAAGGAAGTGGGGCAGCTAAAGGACTGCTGAGCAGAGAAGGGTCACACTTCATGGGGTGAGACATTCTTGTGGGGAATGAGGGACTGTAGGCTATTAGTTTGAGTTGGCACATGTGACAAAAAAATTTCAAGTTGTCTGAGATACATCATCCTGGTTAGGAATCCCTTTACCCGGGTGGATTTTAGTCCGAACTCGAGGGGACCCACTGTTGAGAGTGATGAGAAGTGTTGTCTAAGGATGGGAGGTTCATGGAAGGTCTACACGAAGTTGGTTATATTTTTACCAAGATAAGAGTCAATTTTGTGTTAAATTACATGTTGCATTATTATTTATGCATTTATTTTTATGGGTTTTTTCTGTGTTTGTTGCATGTGTATTTTTATTATTATTCTTTATGAATCTATGCATTTGTAGAATGTATGTGTCTATTTAAGTTTTATATATAAAGTTCTGCAAGAGTTTATGTGTGCATATGTTTTAGTTTTGTATACAGTTCGAAAAAATTAGGTGGCATAGCCCAGCTGGATGTTTGGGATGTTACATCTATTGACATTACTTTTCATAGAAAAAAGGGGAAAGTATTCAAGATTACAACAATGAGTTTAAAAAATAAACTAGTATGTTGGGTATATCTCCCAACAACCCAAATGCACTCCTCAAGTATCTAGAAGGTATACACAATCATTTGAGGAGGAAAGTGATGCTCTTTAATCCTGGGATAGTTCATTAGGATTGTGTGCAGTAAACATATATGGAGACTATGAGTAAAAATAAAATACAACCAAGTGATTCCAAGTAGAAAGAATACCACCAAGATGCTTCCAAGCAGAGAAAGAAGAAGTGTAAATGAAAGGATGAGAAGACAATAACCACTTCACATTAGTGCAAGGATCTAAGCAACCACACAACCATTGTAATATCAATTTTGATATCTAATATAAGTGTTGGAAGCTATATTTAGATATAAATCCAAATAACTTAAATAAGGATGGAAAGAAGAAGAACATGCTAGCCATGGATTTAGGCAATCGAGTAGAGAGTAGTTAAAATGTAGATGAAAATATGTCTACAATACAATGTATAAGGAGGTGATCCTAAGTTGTGTCCATCCCAAGGAAGAGAAGGAGATGCATAAATACTTCCATAGTAATATCCATATCAATAAAGAAAATGTGGATTCTCTACTTGATTCAAGTTCATAGACCAAAGCCATAGTATAAGATCTAGTGAGCAATCTAGGATTAGAATTTAATGACCATCCTCACCCATATCCATTAGGATGGGTAAATACGAAAGAAAATATCAAGGTCACTAAGTAGTGTAAGATAAAATTTTATTTTATTTCAAAACTATATTGATGAATTGAAGATAGACATATTACCACTTGATTTGTGTGGTATAGTGTTTGAAAGCCCCTATATGTACATGAGGGATAAAATATTAAGTAGGAGAGAAAATAAATACTACCTAGTCAAGGATGAAATGTATTTCATCATGAACTCATGTAAAGGTAAACCCAAAATCTCTTTGGTAAGTTCCAGTCAATACAAGAAATTTATTAGTTTTATTATGAATTTTGTATTAATCTTCTTAAGAAGGCAATAACCAAGATATGAATTGATAAAAGTAAAGGTATATATAGAGGGATGTACTAAAGAAAAAAAACATTAATTGAAGGAGATTTTGTAATCACATAGAGAAGTGTTCAAGGATCCTAAAGGGTTACCAACTAAGAGTTAAGTGGAGCATGATATATAATTGTTTCATGACCTCCCATTGCCAAATATTGGGTTGTAGAGACAACACATCCTTGAAGAAAATGAAGTGAAGAAGAAATTCTAACAACTATTGGAGCAGGGAGTAACTAAACCGATAACCTCACCTTGTGGGTCACCTATAATTATAATAATCAAGAAGGATTGTACTTGGAGAGTGTGTATTCACTATTGCTATAGCTATATTTTCCACCCCAGAGGCTCAATGAGGAGCTATTGGTGTTTTCATGCCAAGACATACCTTTTCCAACTTGAATTCTTTATTTTTTTAGGGTGATCCCTCCTTGCATGTATAAAAAGTAGCAATCAGTCACTTTTTGCATGACCAATAGGGTTTGACTACCCCTATAACCTTCTAGATTTGATGAGTTTCAAGGAGATCAACATTGGGTGAGTTATCTATCTTTCATTATGATCTTAGGAAATCATATTGGACTCACATTTCACTAAGTTATAGAGCTCTAGATACATCCACCAACCTCCTCCATCAATCTATATAAGAAAGGTATTCTGAGGGAGGAAGGAAAGAAAACTTGAGAGTAAACTTATGCTGCCCATTTTTAGAGTCACTCTTCTACATACAACTTTCATATATGAGTTGGAATTTATTGTGTGAGGGATAAGGAAGAGTTGGAGAAAGGAGCTAGGAGGACACTTCAATCCAGAATCAAGGTAAATGCTTGATTGATGTAATGTTTTATCCACTTATTAATATATGTCTATATGGTTTTTGCCCTCCATTGATTATTTGTATTTAGTTATATGTTCTTATAAATGGTATATTTGTTCTTTATTGAGTAGAGAAAGTTGTATATAATAGTATTTGAATCTTAGGTTGTATTTATAAGGTAAGAACCATATTCTCTCATTTCTCATTGCATGTATTAGGATCAAATACATTATATCTAGGGGAAATTTATATTGTTATCTATATTAATAAGTGGAGAAAACATTACATCAATCAAGTATGTACCTTGAGTTCCAATTGAAGATTTCTCCTATAGACTTACCCCAACCACTCCTTATCCCTTGCACAAGAAAGTCCAACTCATATTTTAAGGTTGTGTGTAGAAGATCCATTTTGAAAATGTGAAACATAAGTTTACTCTCGAATATTCCTCCCTTGGAATGCCTTCCTTGTATAAATTGATGGAGGACACTAGGGGTGTATATACCTATATAAATTAGTGAAGCTTGAATCCAATACAAGTTCTTTATTTCATAATGTTAGATAGACACATCACCCAACACTAACCTCCTTGAAACTCATAAAATCTAGAAGGTTGTAGGGGTGGTCCCACTCTATTAGTGGTGAAACAAGTGACTAGAAATATGTGGTCGCACCTTACCAATGGTGAAAGGAGAGAATGGTCACACCTTATCAATGGTGAAAGGAGAGAATGGTCACACCTTGTCATTCATGCCAGAAGAGGCCACTCTCAAAAACTCAAGAATCCATTGCACAAGGAAGAAAGGGTATGTATTAGCATTAAAACACTAGAAGGTCCTCATTGAGTCTTCGGGGTGGAAAATAGAGCTATAACAACTACAAATATTTAAATGGAATTACCTGAATAATCAATACCCTATACCCAAGATCGATGACGTGCTATAATATTTGCATCATGTAAATTACTTCACTAATTTGGATCTCAAATTGGTATACCACTAAGTACAAGCTAAAGAAAAAGACACCTAGAAGATCGCCTTCAAGACAAGTAAAGGACTATATGAATGGATAGTAATGGATTTTGGTTTATGTAGTGCACCAACTACATTGATGCATTTGATGAACGATGTATTTCATCCCTATTTATATTCATTTTTAATGGTGTACTTATATGATATATTGGTTTATATCTCTTCTCATGTAAGTGTTAGAGACCCTCAAAAAACATCAACTGTTTGAAAACCTTAAGAAATGTGAATTTTTTCACTAGTCATTGGTTTATTTGGGATATGAAATTAGTGGAGGGGAACTAAATATATATGGAGGCCATTCTCAAGTGGCCAAATCCTACTAATTTCACTAATACTAGGATTTTTCTATGGGAAACATAATATGTACTAGACACTACAAGTGGACTAGGTTTCTACAACAATTTCACCATATTATCAAATAAGAAGGATAACACCAACAAGTTGGTCAAGATGATTTCAAGGCCAACCACATCCAATATCACATGTTTGGGAACTCCTGTGTGCATGGATCCTTTCTCCCATGATACATACAAAGAGGCATACAAAGAATATAAGGACTTTAAATAGGTATTTTAGTAGCTATAAGCTCAAGTTCATGTAAATAAGGTGATGAAAAGGATAACTATCATCTCTAGGATTCATATCTCTATAGGCTAGACAAGATCTATGTTCCTAAACGTAAAATATTGCAACTTATCAAAGAGGATGACACCTCCAAAGTTGCAAGGCATTTTGGTGTTGGGAATATAGTTTCCAAATTATAGAGGTATCTGTACTAGCATAGATTGCAATAATATGTATCTTGGTTTATTAGAGGATGCATATTGTGTTGTTAAATCAAACATAGTAATAGGAAACAAGGTTTATACCATACCTTTCCTATACCTACTAGACCATGGGAGAATGTCTAAATGTATTTCTAGGTGGATCCCTAAGAACCAAGAAGGCACATGATTATATATTTATGGTGGTTTAAAGGTTTAGTAAGATATGCATTCTCATTCCTTCTAAAAATATCATCAAGGCACAAGAGGTAGTAACCACATTATTTTGAAAGGTCTAGGTTCACTTTGGGATACCGAGGAGAAAAATATTAGATAGAGATACAATATTTCTTAGTTCTTTTTGGAATATACTTTTGGATTATATGGACACCAAGTGGAAGAGATTTACATGTTTCCATCCATGGACCTATGGGAAAACAAAAGAAATGAACATGACAATAGTTTATATTTTGACGGGTTATAATCAAAATAATCCAATGACTTGGGATGACCATTTAATGTATATTGAACATTCTTATAGTATAATAGTCCATTATTATAACAATAAGTCCCCTTTTAAAACTTTACTTGGGACGACCATTTAATGTATATTGAACATTCTTATAGTATAATAGTTCATTATTATAACAATAAGTCCCCTTTTAAAACTTTATTTGAGTATTTTCCACCTTCACCTTAAAATGTTGTATATGGATAGCAAGGAGGAGTGAGGGAAGACACCACATTTGAAGCATTTAAGGATGAAAGGTTCATTGATAGGACTGGGAAAATTTATTTTCAAGTACAAGACACATTGAAGAAGTCATGGGAAAAGTATAAGGCCCAAGATGATCAACATAGAATTGGGAAAACATTGAAGGTGTGAGAGAGAGTTTATTTGCATCTAAATGAACAAATGATACAAATTCTTGGTAAAAAGATCGAATCTATTAAATATGGTCCTTTTGAAGTGTTAAATAAGGTGGGAGTTAATACCTATAGACTCAATATACCCCCATATATATATTCATTCACTCAATAGTGAATGTGAATCCGAAACCTTTTGATCCTACCATGCTAGACCAAGAAATTGATGAGGAAGTGTTTCGTACGATAGCATAATTAGCAAAAACCTATTAGGTAGAGTTAGCACAGGATAAAATTTTGCAGAAGAAGTTCAAAATAGACAAATTTGGGCAACAAAAACTCTAAGAAGTTGGATTGAAAATCCAACTTTTAGACAAGGCCAAGTAGTACTCCAGGAAGAAGGTAGAGGAAATTTGTTTTCACCTTCTTCAGTAAAATATTTTGAGGACCAAAAGCTTCCCTAAATGGGGAGGAATGATACAAAATAGATCATTATATAAATTTACATTTATTTTGGTACTTTATAGGTTTAAAAATTGGAGCTATTGGCTTGTAGCACCCATTTTAGAGGCAGATCTCGCTTTGGTGATTGGGGTCCAAAAAATTATGGATCCTATTTAAGGCCTAAAATAGCCTTTTTTGGGTCAAAAAATTCCCATTCTCTCAAAATTGTTCTACACATTGAGATATTTCCAATGGTGTGAATATCACCTCAATCATAGTTTATATGAGTAAGTTATGCCTCTCTCAAGTTAGTGTATCCCATTAACCACCATGATATCGATTGTATGTCGCATTAGGTTCCATTACTCACACATGTGGAGTTAGTCAAATGTGGAAATTCAAGAAGATTTTGGATGGTCGAAAACCATAACCCTAATTGGGAGTCAAGGCATGTAAAAACCCTAACCCTAAAACTAGATGACTATTAGGCTATATTAAATATAAAGTCACTAGGAAAGGAAGGGGTTCCATCCTTATTGTATTGTTTATTGTAACCCCATAGTTGAGAAAATTATTTAGGAGTGATATATTAAAGAAGAACAGATGAATTATAAGATCATGTAGCATCCATACAAGCCATAGTGTTGATGGCAATGTCATAGTGAGTGCACTTTCTTTGTATTTTCATTTCATAACTGAGAAGAAAAGTGAAAGGCATAGGCCTCGACGTCTAGCTAGGTTTTTCCTATATTGGGTTTTCCTAGGGTACATCTTATGCTCATTGTGTGGATGGTGTGTTATTTTCTTAGTTCCTTCATTTCAATTTTAGTTTATTTTTGTGTTTTATGTGCTAAGCTAGTAATATTAANGACGTCTAGCTAGGTTTTTCCTATATTGGGTTTTCCTAGGGTACATCTTATGCTCATTGTGTGGATGGTGTGTTATTTTCTTAGTTCCTTCATTTCAATTTTAGTTTATTTTTGTGTTTTATGTGCTAAGCTAGTAATATTAACTATGAAATCTAAAGTAAAACACTAGATAATAACATATTGTAGTATATAATAAGATCTATTGAGACAAATTGTTCTAGTGAAATATCCTCAATAATTTACAGATACATAGTGATTGACTATTCCCCTTGCTACCAATTGCATTCTTATTAGCACTTTTAGTTGGGATTTAGCTATATGCATATCATATTGTGTGTTGCATCTACATAGTAGTTTCATTTCATCGTTCATATCCATATCATGACAACCAGAGCCTAACTAGTGGGTTCACTATTTTCAATGGAGGAAGATCTATTTCGACCATTTTTTTGAATGAACCTATAATGTTGAGAAGAGACATTTTCTCGTGTCATTGCATACTTGACATAAATTAAGTGGTAGATGCGTGACATGTTTGATGGGCTATTCTTAAATATTTTAACAACTTGACTAGATTACACTAACAAGGTCTATTATATGTTGTGTATTTATCTTGAAATTGTATAAAACCCAATGGTAATGATATAATTTCCCGTATAAAAATGCAAAAATAAATCATACTGCATTGTCATCATCTATTAATTTACCTTTGGTTTGGGTTGGAAAATTATACTAAACAATTTCCTTAATTATACTTCAAAGTTGTATTATTTTTAGTTTTGTTTTGTATTATTTAAGGCTTAATTCTTCGTTTATTATGTTTCTAAGCTTAATTTACATTCAAAATTTAACAATATAATTGAACCTAATGTGGACATATATATGGTCTTAGCTTTAGTTAGGTTAAAATGTATTTAACAATATAATTGAACCTGGACATATTTATTGTCTTAGTTTAGGTTAAAATGTCTATAATAATGATCCATATTGACCCATTGGATGTGAGAGAACATTTCCATTAATGTAGGATTTTTTTGGAAAATTTCTTTCATAAAATTTTATATGTTTAAAGTTTCTTTTGATAAAGTTTTATATTACTTTCAGTGTGTTTCAAATTTTTTATTAATGAAGTTATTAAATTAAATTTTAATTATGTAATTATTATTGCTTGAATTTTAATTATGCAAAATTATTCAAAAACCTTCTTATTATTATGTAAAATTATTCGAAAACTTTCTTGTTGTTTCTAAATGTGAAGGTTTTCACAGTTCATCATATTATTGATTAAAATTTCAGAAAGTAAATTACGTCTACTTCCAAAAATATCAATCAACAACTCATTGTTGTTATTATTATTATTATTATTTAACATAACTACGCCCCAAAATTTATATTAAAATTAACTATGAAACTAAAACTACTATCCATTTATTTTTCTTCTCAAAAAAATATATTGACGGGGATTTATATTAAAATTAACTACAAAACTAAAACTATCATCCATGTATTTTTCTGCTGAGAAATTATTTGAGGGCAGAGCCAAGACATACCCTAGGTAGAAATATGCATGTTAAGAAAACTAATCCTAGGTAGTTTTTGCCAAGTAAGATAACTTAGTGATGAGGTGTTATAACATTTTTTGCCAAGTAAGATAACTTAGTGATGAGGTGTCATAACTTTTTAGTAGGTCATAGGTTCAGTCATCAATGGCGATCTAAACTCCATCTTCTGAAATAAGTTGAATTAGTTTCAAACGTTGCTGTGGGGCTGTCCCCACTGAAGGTCTAGGTCATCATAGATATTACGCTTGTTAAGAATCTCAATTCTCAAGGGATTTTAACCTTGAAGGAATCTCAATCTCAATTTTCATGGGGCCACCTTATTAGAGACCCAACTATATCCCTTTCCTAGTCCCAATCTTTGACGGATGGCACCCGGTCAGCCAGACCAGAGCGTCGGGCGACTCGGGCATACGTCATTGCTCGTAGATTTTAGATTGAGTACCGAATCCTCATAAAAGTCAATGTAATGATCCAATGCCTACATGAACTTGTGCTTCAGGGTGACGAAGGAGTCGTTGAAGTTAAAAAAACAGATTTCACACAAAAACTATGTTCGTATTACTATTACTATAAATAAGTTTACAATATTGTATTAAAACTAAATTAGTATTATTATTACTCAGTATAATATATTCTTATTACTATTACTCGATATAGATATAGATATAAATAAGTTTACAATATTGTTGTAAAACTATATTAGTATTAGCATTATTCAATATATATAGGTTTACAAAATTGTTTTAAGTTCTAATTTATTCTAATCCTCAAGATTGAGATTGTGATTAAGAGAATATCTTAATAATATTTAATAAATCTCCAACCAAAATTTAAAATAAATATTCGAGTCTTGGAAATTAAAAAAAGAATTTACACAAAAAATTATTTTCTTATTACTATTACTTAATATTGTTTTAAAAATATATTTTTATTATTATTATTCAATATAAATAGATTTACAATATTATTTTAAGATCTAACTTATTCTAATTCTAGAAATTGTAGTTCAGAGAATATCACAACAATCTCGAACAAATCTCCAACCAAACTCCAACCAAAATTTAAAATAAACATTATTTCTAACTGTTAAGTTTCTAGTAAGTTTAAGTTTGGTTAGTTATACCTCCAATAGAGACAAAGTCAGAAATAATAACTCAACATTTTTCTATGTTGAGTTTCTAGTGGGTTTGGTTGGTTATACATCCAATACAAATGAGACAAAGTCAGAAATAATAACTAAACATTTTTCTGTGTACACTTCAAAAATAGCTATATTCTACATAAAATTCAAAGTTTCTTTTGAAAAACGTTTTCGTTCAAAAGGATATCCGTGGAAGATAATTATTCTTATCTTTAAATTCTTTTCAAAGAAACAAAAATCATCATTTTTTTTCAAGAGTGAATGGAAATTGCATTAATAATGTAAATATTACATTTAATATTAAATCATTTATTTATTTCTCATTGAAAAAATAATTTTTGATTTTATATTTTATATTTTATTTTTTTAATCTCATGCTACTTTGTGTAGAAGGTTTTAGAATGATTAATTGTAGAACTTGGATTTAAATGGACATTTATTTATTTTTCATTGAAAAAATAATTTATGATTCTATTTTTTTTATTTTATTTTTTTAATTTCATGCTACTTTGTGTAGAAGGTTTTAGAGTGATTAATTGTAGAACTTGGATTTTAAGGATTTGTATATAGTACTCATATCTTATTAAAATAACAGTTGTTGGATTTATGAAATATTTTCATTATTCTTAGTAAGGTTTCATTTACAATTACCATTTTCTAAGAAGAAGTTTTAATATTTTTGTTTTCTTCTCTTTCTTCAAGGAAAGATTTGATTATTTAATTTGCATTTTTGGATAGAAATTGTTATCCTTCTTTGAAATTATTGTTTGCTGATTTTTTTGCATTTTCATCATTTTCATTATTCCAATATGTCTTGTAAAAAGACTATCAACTAACAAGATGCACCAAACATGTTTTTTGAAAGTGTATGGGCACACTTTGAGATACCAATGAGAATCATCTCAAATATAAATATTATATTTCTCATGGCCTTTTGGACTGTACTTTGTATGAAGATGAACACCAAGTTGAAGAGATCAATAGATTTCCACTAATAGACATATGGAAGGATAGAAATAGTGAATATGATATTGGTTCAACTTTTGAGAGGTTACAATAGAAGCATTCAAGGACCTATGCTGAAATTTGGTTTATATTCAACTCTTTTATAACAAAGTATCACATACTTCTACTATGAAGTCCCCTTTCAAAACTTGTTTTCGGTATTTGCAACCTTTGTCCTTAGATGTTGTATATGGATAGGAAGGAGGAGTGAGGGAAGACACTATATGAGAAGCATTAAAGGCTAAAAAGTTTGTTTACAACATTAAGCATATCTATTTGCAAGTACAAGAGACATTGACGAAGTCGAAAGAAAAGTACAAGGCCCGACGTGATCAATTGTAGAGGATTGAGAAAACATTCAAGGTGAGTGACAAATTCTGGTTGTATCTTAGAAAAGAAAGGATATAGGGTCTTGGTATGGAAATCAAGTCTCTATGGTATCATCCATTTGAAGAGTTGGAGAGGGTGGGTGACAAGGTCTATAGATTTAGTTTAGTCTCATTTATGTACATGTACTCAGTATATATGTAGAGAATCTGAAACTCTATGACCCTTCCATGTTTGATCATGAAAATTATGAACAAGTCTTCCCTACCATAGAGGAATTAACACCAGAAGCTCAAGTAGAGTTAGTAGAAGATATAGATTTATAGAATAAGTCGAGAAAAACCAATTGACGGAAGTATGAACTCTGGCAGTTTGGGATAAAATGACAAATTCTAAGTAAGGCCAAATGATACTCCCAAGAAAAGATTGAGGAAAATTTTCCTCACCTCCTTTACTAAAATATTTTGGGGACCAAAAAGCTCCCTAAATGGGGAGGTATGATTTAGAATGGATCATCATATAATTTTTCATCTATTTTGATACTCTTTGGGTGAAAAATTGGAGTTATTGACTTGTAGGTCCCATTCGAAGGGTACTTTCTGCTTTGAAGATTTGGGGTCCAGAACCTTCTAGAACCTATTTGTTTCCTTAAATGTCCATTTTAGGAGTTAAAACCTTGTTACTATAGCTCACAATCTCTTGATGTTGTCGTACATTTCAATATCTTTCTAGTGGTGAAAACATCACCCTAATAGAAGTTTGTATGTGAAAGTTATAGCTCTCGCAAGTTGACCTATCTTGTTGACCATCATGGTACCAAGTGGATGCCATGTCAACTTACATTACTCACACATGTGGATTTAGACATGTGTGGAGTTTCAATGTTACTCTAGAGGGTCCAAAACCCTAACAATAATTGGAGGTTGAGGCATGCAAAAACCCTAATATTAACCCTAGATGGCTAAGAGAGGTATGGTTTCCATTATTATTATATCGAGTATTATTCCATAGGAGAATATCTCAATGAGACTGGGATATTGAGGGAGATAAGAAGAAGAAGGAGATCATGTAGTATCCATATTGGCCACAATTTCCATGGTATCTTGATAGTGAGAGACCATTTCTTTGCACTCATATTTCATAATTGAGTATAAAAGAGAAAATCATATGCCTAACTTTCTAGATGTTTTTTTCTCATATCAGGTTTTCCCATGGTACATATTTTGTTCATTGTGTGGATGTTGTGTCATTTCTTGTCTCTTTCATTTCATTTTTTAGCTTATCTCAATAATTTTCATGTTAAAGTTAGAAATATTAACTATGCAATGTTGAGTACTTAGAATAGTACATAGTAAAAAGATTCCAAAACATTATAAGATCTTGTTGAAGGGTCGAATTGGCCTCTCAAGCAAGTAAGGGAGAGTGCAATATACCAAATATAAAAAGTATGCAGAACAGAAATGAAATGCTAGAAATGGCAGAATAATAGTAATATAACCAGCATAATCCCCACAATAACACAGAATGATATAAGAACAACAACAGAAATAACACTTTGATTCAGAAAGAAATGTTCACAGGCCTCTTAGAGGGGGCAACCTCCAGTCGAGTAGCACTTTGTTACAATAATCTTCAAGCTAGGGTTTTCATACCCTCGACCCTTATTTATACTAAATATGTCTATCAAGAGAAGCATCTAGAGGAAGATCCCTCTAGAAGCAGAAGCTTCTATTAGGTCTTTTTACATCTTCTTTATTCTATTTTATTGAAAGGCCTTATTAATATTGACCTTTATTACATTTGAATATATTGATCTACCTATGTGCGGGTTAGGACCCTAACATGTCCGCCCCCTTAAAAACAGTCTTGTCCTCAAGGCTTGAGATGTGGAAACT
>SNQJ01S0006933.1:350262-366466 GCA_010110895.2 Picea sitchensis | reverse complement strand
ATTTATAGAAAAGAGAAAATACAAGAAAACAAGAAAAGTAAGAAAAAGAGAGAGGGGAAGCAAACCAAGAAGCAAACAAGCAAATGCTACCCCACGTCCTAGGGTTTGGGAGATACCCTTTATCTCACAAACCCTCACGTCCTAGCTCAAAAAGGGAAAAAAAATGTGAAATAGACAATATCTAAGCTAGATCTAAGCTACCCAAGAGCTCACATGTGGGAGGAAACTATACCACTCCTTCTCCCACAACTATGAGCTACTACAAGCAAGGAAAAGGGAGAAAAATGACAAAAATACTTAGAAATTGAAGAAGGAAGGTTGAAATAGCTACCACTCCCTTTGGGGGTCTTTAAGTGTTGTGTGGATGCCTTTGGGTAGCCAAAAACCCTCTCAACTAGATCTGAACCTGCAAAAACCAACAAGCTATGATTGCTAGAAATGTTACACACAACAATACCAATGAAGAAAAACTTTTTCTTTTTTAGGGCAAAAATTTTTCTTGAAATTTTTTATGAAAATTTTATATTATGATGACCATAAAACTATAATATGCTAGCTGAAATATGGATTTCAACATAAATATAAAGATAAAGAGCAATATAAGAAGATTGCTTGGAGTGTATGTGAGTCTCAAAGAATAGACTTTTTCTCAAGGCACTTCTAATGAAGCCCTTGAAGTTCAACCTGCAAAAATTAATACAATAGCATGCATACAATGGATAATATGGAGGGTTAAACAAATAAAGTGAAATACTTGCACCATATATAGCTAACCACATATATAGATCTACAAGGCTACTCTTTGCAAGATCTACTCAAATAAAATACTTTACCTAAGATCCATTCATGCAACAATCATATCAAATTGAAACAAATTTACCTCATGTGTTTGTAAGAACCAAAATACTTATAGCTCTTCCCAAAATCCTCCAAAGCGTCTTTTATTATTGCATCAAGAAATGGGATCTTGGAGAAATGCTTGCTCGAAAACCCTATGTGAAGAAAAATGAAAATGGATTGAATAGAGAGAGAGGGAGTGGAAAATCAAGTAGCATAAGACTAGCTCAAAATATAGTGAGTAGGGAGTGAGGAGAGAGATCTATTTGTACTTGGAGAGGAAAACCTACCTCTCTTGGATCAATGCCAAGTGTCCACCACCAAGAATAAAAGTAGATCTCAAGTCTAGGGCACACCATCTAGGGTTTAGATCATAGATCTAAGGTGTAGATGGGTGTGGGAGGTGTTGGGATCAAGCAAAAGTTTAGTGGAAGGCTATGGGATGCATGCCAAGGGAGAGAAAGAGGCCCCAAATAATAATAAAAAAAAATTCTTAGAGATCCACAAGAGGGGGGCGGGTAACTCTCCTTGGAGGGTGCACCACTTGGGGGAGATCACATGGATCAAGGATATGGATGAGTGAAGGAGTGTTGGGATCAAGAAAAAATGCAAGTGGGAGGATAGGAAAAGTGTGCCAAGGGATATATTTAGTCTCCCCTTAATTTTTTCATTATCTTTTTTCTTTTTGGAGACTTTCTAGAATGGAGGCACACCCCTCTAGGAAAAGTGACGTTTTTTCTGAATGGCTAGGTGGGGGGGTGATGTGAGGGTTGGAAAAGGTTAGGAAAGGTTAGGAAAAATCTCTCTCACCTTTATCCATCTTTACATCATCATCTAGCTCATTATTACAAATTTACATTTTTTCTATGTTTGGACTTTAGTAATTAAAATTGTTGTTTTTCACTGACTGACACTCCGGGTGGACAAACCAATAGAAAAAGTTGTTTGAATGAGTTGAAACTTGGTCCATGGATGGAGGGAAATTTATTTTGAGCACAAATACCCCTATCAAAAGTCCAAGGACCTAGGTTTTACAATTATTTCTCAAAAATAATTAATTAATTAAATAATTAAACCTCCAAACTTAGGGAAATTTAATTAAAATTTAATTAATTAAAAAAACTATACTAGACTCGACGGAATTCCAAAAAACTTTCTAATATGTATTGCATGGTCATTTACAATGATTCCCTATAATAGTTACCAAAATATAAACGCACTAGAACGTCGTTCACCACTTTGGAGGAATTATTGCAAGTGTGAGGGAAAAACTCAAGGGAAATCAATAAGGCTAAAAAGCCCAATTGATAACCCGAGGATACAAAACCCTTGGTGAAAGGAACTCTCCCAGTGAACTCATCCCAAGGTAAATGACCTAGACATGACTCATGTAGACCTATTACATTATTAACCCATGCAGGGGTGTGGAAATTCTAATTACATAAACAAGTGCTTGGGTGATGCAGACCCCTTGCCATCGAGCCGAGATCCGCATAGGATATTCACTAAAACCATGCCAAGGGTTAGTCAAACCCTTTGTTTGATCCACAAAGGAATTTGAGTTTTGGCAGTTGGAGAGTCCCAATATATCCCCACAACTCTTGACAAATGCCAAAATGTGAATTGTCAACGAGGATTGACCGCTCCAACGCACCCACTTGTTGCCACTAAATTTGGCTTTTCGAGACTTGAGAGAACGACCCAACAATCATTTCCCTTGCATTATGATTCCCTGAATTATGAAATGTCAGAATGTAAAAATGGAATCAACGCCCCATGGAATACGTGATCGATGGCCTTTCGGTACTTCACGTACCGGGAGTTCACGATTCTCGATCCCAACTCACTTGCCACACCAATTCCCGAATTCTGAAATAACGACCCCTTTTCTGGATTTTGCATACTGGGAGTTTGAAACTCTCGGTTCCAAAAATCACTTGTCCCCTCTACTTCCCAAACCATAAAATGCCAAAATGTCAATATTCCATTCCAAAGACACTTCTCATTTCACAACTTACGGATTTTCATTGAAAAGCGCCCCGGCTCCTTGCCATCAGGGTTTCCAAAATGTCAAACCCCAAAATGTCGAAATGCCGATGTTTCCCACTAAAGGCACATCACGTTTTGTGACTTTGGGGATTTCAATGCCAAGGGTCTTGATCCTTTTTCATCATAATTTCTGGTATGCCGAACTCTGAAATACCGAAATTATGATGTTTCTCACTGCTTATAATCCCTTTTGTGAACTGGGAGTTTCAGTGACCAAGGGTTTTGACCTGCACTCTGAACTTAAGGGTCCCAAATTCCCGAAATGATCTGACGGCTTAGATAGACCACGATCAATGGTCCACATTGATTCTTGATGTCAAGGTGGCAGATTTGTCCAACTGCTAACCACCTTGCAGCTCCTCTGGATCCTACGGTCCCCACGACTTCGTGAGTTCTCCACAGAGAATTTTGACCGCCAGATGCACTCCTCAATGACTACTGTCCAAATGAATCAGCGTTCTCCCTCCTGAACTTAAATTCTAAGGGACGATTTCTACCTCCATCTCCCTTTGAGCACTTCAAAGTTGTTATCCTTCCTGAGCTTTCGCTTGCAAACTCCAGCTTCCCAAAAGGATATCTGCTTGCACTCCTCGCGAAAAACCTTCAAATAACCCCTGGTTATATGAGTCTCCAACCCTGTGCACTTATTGCAACAATGGTCCTTCAACCTTCCCCTTAGTTGAAAAGTTCTAAGGCTTCAAGCATCCTACGCACACCTTGCATGGCTCTGTGCTTCACCTGCACTTCCGCTGTTATGAGAACAACGATATCTCTCCTGAGCTTTCTGAGATAAAACTCAGACCCTCATCAACGCACACCTTGTAGACGTTCACTGCATTCCTTGCAGGAATTCTCAGGAAGAGAAATAATTGAAGAGAATTCTTATCCTCTTTCAGACTTCATACACTCAACATGAAATCATACACATAAAACAACATTGAAGAAATGCATACAGAGAAACAAAGCAATTGTAAACATATCGTTCAACAAATGTAAACAGTAAGCATCACAACACCATGAAAATTGTGTCAAAGCTTCATACATTAACTCAAGTGCTCCTGTACATGGGTTCTTCTCTACAAATCTCTGTTTCAACTCTTCAACTTGTGAATTCTGAATGATCAATCCAAATGTTTTTAATGATACAAGGGTGAGGGTGTCTATATTCATTTTCCCTCCTATCTTCTAAACTATCTAATCTAACATTCATATCTACCTACTTTACATTAACAGACTTAAATGCCTAATACATCTGGCAGATGAGAGTAATCCCTCCATATCTGTGCATATCTCCAAGACATAAGTGTAAGTATGCCTTTTCCTAGCTATTACATTAATGCTTCAAATTTCAAAATTTAAAACGTTTTCATAAAAATGTGCTCCATTTTCCCATCTACGCGTCCAGCTGTTCCTTTGGCTAGGCGCGTGCTTCAGCTTTGGTATTGTATGGTGCTCCTACATCATACTCCCTCGCTTGAAAATTTTCATGAACTCATGTTCATGAGGTCTTTCATGGTTTGTCCATGCCTATGAATTGCTTCTTCATCCTCCCAACTGGCATCTTCAACTGGATGTCCCTTCCATTTGACCGAGTATTAAAAATACTCCTTTCTCCTGGTCTTTTTGCTAATCCTCTTATCAATTATGATTTCCATCTATGGCTTTTTAGCTACAGGTATTTGTTTTGTCCATTGAATTTCTTCTTGCTCATATTTTTCTCTTGCTTCCTCAGCTTTGTAAGGGTACAAATCCACAAAATTGAATATCGGTGAGATTCCAACCCCATCGGGTAATTCAATCTCATATGCATTTGCCCAAAATTTCCTTATGACCTTGCACGCTCCAATCTTTTTCATCTTCAATTTAATATACGTTCCCCTTGGGAACCTTTCCTTCCTCAAATGTTCAAGAACTAGATCACCAACTTCAAATTGAAGTTCTCTCCTGTGTTGATCTACTCTCCACTTGTACTCTTGACTTGAACTCTGCAATTGCTCTTTAACTCGACTGTGAAGCTCATTCATTCCTTCTGCAAAGTCCTCTGCACTAGCACTCCTGAATTCATTTTGTTCCAAATATTTCAATTCAAAAACTCCCCTTGGCTGCATTCCATATACAATCTGGAATGGACTATGCCCTGGAGTAAATCATTGTAAGTGAATTTCGTCTGTGGCAGAATGTGATCCCATTGATTGTGGTGTTCAGTCACTAGGCTTCTTAACAAATCTCCCAATCTCTTATTCATGACTTTTTTCTGTCCATCCATCTAAGGATGATATGCTAAACTAAAAGAAAAACTTGTCCCCAACTTCTTCCATAAGGTCCTCCAGAAATTCCCTATGAACTTGGTATCCCGATCAAACACGATACTCTTTGGCAAGCCATGAAGTTTGATGACCTCCTTGAAAAACAGGTTCGCAATATGAGTTGCGTCACTAGTTTTCTGGCATGGTATGAAATGTGTCATTTTTTAAAATTTCTCGACAACCACAAAGATTGAATCATATCCTCTCTATGTCCTTGGCAGTCCTAATATGAAATCCATGCTCACTGTGTCCCACGGCCTTTCAGGTATGGGTAATGGTTGGTATAACCATGTGTTCTGCCTTTTCCCTTTGGTGTGTTGACAATTTTTGCACCTGTCCACAAATTTCTTGACATTTTTCCTCATCCCTGGCCAATAATATGATCCATTCAACTTTGAGAATGTCTTGTCATGACCGTAATGTACGACCAATCCTCCACAGTGTTTTTCCTTCACCAAATTGTCCCTCATGGAGCATCTTGGAATACATAGCTGATTTCCCCTGAACAATAATTCATCATGGATCATGTATTTAGTCCATTGGCTTCTGTCCTTGAGAATTGGATTCTCAGATGCATCATATGCCTCTTTAAAATCTGGGTCATCCCTATACATTTTTTTGAGGTTATCAAAACCCAAAGTCTTGACTCTGAATTCCTGCATAAGCAAACATTTCCTGCTCAAAGCATCAGTAACTTTGTTATCAGTTCTAGAAATATGCTTAGTCACAAAAGTAAAATTTTGCATGTATTCAACCCATTTAGCATGTTTTTGGTTCAATTTCTCCTATCGAGTCACGAATTGTAAAGCATGATTATTGTTGTACAAAACAAACTCCTTCGGAACTAAATAGTATCTCCATTTCTTCAGTGCTTGTATGACTGCATAGAATTCTTTATCATATGTGGAGTATTTAATCTTCACTTCATTTAGTTTTTCACTGAAATATGTGATCGGCCTCTCATCTTGTCTCAAGAATGCTCCAATTGCAAATCCAGTCACGTCACATATGACTTGGAATGTCTTGCTAAAATATGGAAAAACCAGAATTGGTTTCTCAGTGATCTTCTTCTTCAGCAGATTGAAGCTCTTCTCTGCTTCCTCCATCCAGTGAAAATATTTATGTCTTTTCTTCATCGTATCCATCATTGGTGCACTAATTCCACTGAAGTTTCGGATGAATTTCATGTAGAAGCTAGCCAAACCATGGAATCTTCGAACTTCAAATACACTCTTTAGCGATGGCCAATTCTTAATTGCCTTTATCTTTTCCAGATCCATTCATTTCTTTTGCAGAGATAAAAAAACCCAAATAAATGAGTTTTTTCCTCATAAATGATGATTTCTTCATATTGATCAACGATTTCTCCTTCTGTAATCTCTTCATTACTACAACTAAATGCTTTAAGTGTTTTGCTTTTGTTTTGCTGAAAATTAATATATCGTCAAGATATATAATGACGAATTTCCCAATGAAATCCTTCAAGACTTCGTTCATCAACCTCATGAAAGTACTGTGTTCATTCATTAAGCCAAATGGAATGACAAGCCATTCATACATCCCCTCATTCATCTTGAATGTTTTCTTCCATTCATCACCTTCTCTCATTCGAATTTGATGATACCCACATTTCAAGTCAATCTTTGAAAAAACAAAAATTCCGCTGAAGCAATCCATCAAGTCGTCCATCCTTGGCAATGGAAATCTGTATCTGATGGTAATATTATTGATCTCCCTTGAGTCTGTACACATTCTCTAGCCTCCATCTTTCTTTGGGCCGAGCACTGCTAGAACAATGCATGGACTCAAGCTTTCTTGAATCAATCCTTTGTCCATTAAATTTTGGACCTGCCTCTTAACTTCTTCATTTTCGTGTGGCATCAACCGATATGCTTCTTTGTTTGGAAAACTGGCCCTAGGTATAAGGTTGATATGATGAATTATACTATTGATGGGTGGCAACGAACAAAGTAGCTCATCCGCTAATATATCAGCAAACTCTTCCAACAACTCCTGGATTTCTTCTGGTAAATCATCTATCCTTGTACTGGTCATAACAATTTCAGGCTTCCTGACCACAATAAATTGTGTCTTCCTTCTTCTTAACCTCATGAAGAAGTTCCTTCCCACTCATGAGAAGTACAGTGTTTCTCATCTCTGTTTTCACCTCTTTATCCTTAATCGGCAACAACATGTGAATCCTACCATTTTTCTCCAGGGTGTACGTGTTCTTTCTCTTATTATGAACTATGTTTCTCATATTTCCACGATCTACCCAACAATAGATGACAAACATCCATGGGAATGACATCACATAATATTTCATCTTTATATCCTCCTATTTTAAATTCAACTAAACACTGTTTAGTGACATTTACCTGATGTCCTTTTTGTATCCATGAAACTCTGTATGGGTTTGGATGTACAACAGTCTCCAACTCTATATTTTCTACCATATCTATAGATACAATATTGTCTATGCTACCACTGTCCACTATGACCTTGCATACCCTATCTTTAGTTTTGCAAGCAGTCTAAAATAGACTGTTTCTTTGGGCTGGGTTCTTTGCCTCCTTCTCCGCCTTCAAGAGAACTTTCCTCATCATCAAAGATTTTCTGCCCTCAGCGTCTTCTGCCTCAACATTCTGTACTTGAGCTTCGGCAATGTGAGTTTCACCACCATCTTTCTTCCTATTTGGACACTCATAGGATTTATGTCTGATTTTTCCATAGACAAAGCATTTCACTTCACCTCTTCTGCCTCTTCCTCTTCCTCTGGCTCAAGGAAAAGTATTTCTATCAACATACTGCCTTCCTTGTGAGCTTCCTCCCCTCTCAGGTTGAGTTTGAGGTTTCTTCCCCTCTTCTTTAGGTTTCTGAGTCCTATCTTGGGAAAAAAAATTTCCTCTAGCTTGAATTCTACCTCGGCCTCTTTGACCTTTCTTTCGTCTCAACTTATCTTCAGCTTTTAGAGCTATCTGATAAGCATCTTCCACATTTCGGATGGTCATCATGCTCATCTCATCTTGGATGTCATATCGTAGACCATTCATGTACCTGGAAAATTTTTCATCATCATTTTCCCGATGACCTACTATGATGTTTATCCTATAGAATTCTTCAGTGTATTCCTTCACTGACATCATCTTCTGTCTCAAATTATGCATCTTCCGAAACATAGTAATTTGATAATCCTTGGGTATAAATTTGGCTTTCATCTTTGCAACCATTCTATCCCAGCTTTTGATTTTCTGCTTGCCCTTGCAACATCTGTCAGCCTACAGTTCATCCCACTATAGTGTTACATGTCCTTTAAGTCTGGTAACAACATGTTTGACTTTCTTGTCTTCCTCGACATCCTCATAGTCAAATTATTTGTCTAGATCCCTAATCTAGTCTAGAAGTTCTTCAACATCTAAGTTTCCCTCATACATGGGAATCTCCATTTTTTCTCTGGCACCTATCCTTGAAAAATCCCTAAATAGGTGTTCGTCCGCAACATATTTGACTGCAAATTCTTCATTTCCATCTTCATTTTCACTTTCACCCTCGCTGATATCCCCAACGTCGATTGTGCGCCTCTGTGCTGTCTCCATAACATCAAGTCTGGCATGTAACTCACGCATTTCTCTTTCCACTGCTGGATCAGGCATTGGCCTATCTCTTCTTCTCAGTGGCATGGATAAAAAAAATTTCTCTTTTCTCTCTGCTACAGAAAGAAAGGAATTTTTTCTAGGCTCTGATACCACACTGATGCAGACCCCCTGCCCTCAGGCCGAGATCTGCATAGGATCTTCACTAAAACCATGCCAAGGGTTAATCAAACCCTTTGTTTGAGCCACAAAGGACTTCAGGTTTCGAGAGTTGGAGAGTCCTGATATATCCCCACAGCTCTTGAAAAATGACGAAATGTGAATTGTCAATGAGGGTTGACTGCTCAAACGCACCCACCTGTTTCCACTAAATTCGGCTTTTCAGGACTTGAGAGAACGACCCAACAATCGTTCCTCTTGCCTTATGATTCCCCTAATTCCAAAATTTCGGAATGTCGAAATGGACTCAATGTCCCATGGAATGCATGATTGATGGCCTTTAGGGACTTCATGTACTGGGAGTTTGTGATTCTCGATCCCAACTCACTTTCCGCACCAATTCCTGAATTCTAAAATAGCGACCCCTTTTTGGGATTTTGCGTACCGAGAGTTTGAAACTCTTGGTTCCAAAAATCACTTGTCCCCTCTACTTCCTAGACCCCAAAATGCCAAAATGTTAGAATTCCATTCCAAATACACTTTTCATTTCACGACTTTGGGGTTTTCAATGCAAAGCACCCCGACTACTTGCCATCAGGGTTTCCGAAATGTTGAACCCCAAAATGTCAAAATGCCGATGTTTCTCACTAAAGGCACATCGTGTTTCGCGACTTCGGGGATTTCAATGCTAAGGGTCCTGATCCTTTGTCATCATAATTTCCAGTATGCCAAACTCCAAAATACCGAATCTTTGATGTTTCTCACTGCTGATAATCCTTTTCGTGAACCGGGAGTTTGAGTGACCAAGGGTTTTAACTTTCACTCCAAAATTAAGGGTCCCAAATTCCTTAAATGATCTGATGTCTTAGACAGACCATGATCAATGGTCCACATTGATTCTTGATGTCAGGGTGGAAGATTCATCCAACTCCTAACCACCTTGCAACTCCTCTATATCCTACGGTCCCCACGACTTCATGAGTTCTCCATAGAGAATTTTGACCGCCAGATGCACTCCTCAATGACTCTTGTCCAAACAACTCGACGTTCTCCCTCCTGAACTTAAATTCTATGAGATGATTTTCACCTCTGTCTCCCTTTGATCACTTCAAAGGTGTTATCCTTCCTAATATTTCACTAGCAAACTCCAGCTTCCCAAAAGGATCTCTGCTCGCACTCCTCGCAGAAAACCTTCAAATAACCCCTAGTTATTTGAGTCTCCAACCCTTTGCACTTCTTACAATAGTGGTCCTTCAACCTTCCCCTTAGTTGAAAAGTTCTAAGGCTTCAACTAGCCTGTGCACACCTTTCACGACTATGTGCTTCACCTACACTTCATCTCTTATGAGAACAACAATATCTCTCCTGAGCTTTCTAAGATAAAACTTAGACCCTCGTCAACGCACACCTTGCGGACGTTCACTGCATTTCTTGTAGGAATTCTCAGGAAGAGAAACAATTGAAACTCATTATTCTCCTCTTTCAGACTTGATACACTCAACATGAAATCATACACATAACAAAACATTGAACAAATGCACACAGAGAAACAAAGCAACTGTAAACATACCATTCAACAAATGTAAACAATAAGCTTCACAACACAATGAAAATTGAGTCAAAGATTCATATATTAACTCAAGTGCTCCTGTACATGGGTTCTTCTCTACAGCTCTCTGTTTCAGCTCTTCAACTTATGAATTCTGAATGATCATCCCAAAAAGTTTTAATGATACAAGGGTGAGGGTGTATATATTCATTTCCCCTCCTATCTTCTAAACTGTCTAATCTAACATTCATATATACCTACTTGACATTAATAGACTTAAATGCCTAATACATCCGGAAGATGTGAGTAATCTCTCTAGATCTGTTCATATCTCCAAGACATAAATGTCAGTACACATTTTCCTAGCTATTACATTAATGCTTCAAATTTCAAAATTTAAAATGTTTTCATAAAAACATGCTCCCTTTTCCCATCTGTATGTCCAACTATTCCTTTGGCTAGGCGCGTTCTTTGTCTTTGGCTTTGTACGATGATCCTACATCATGGGGGCAAACAATGCCCTATATAACCAAAGTCTTCGACAAATTTTCATCTGATGATGCATCTCTTCATGGAACATGGAGTTGACCAATTGTGTTAGAGAGGTGGTGAACAATATGTTTGACAAATTTTATCCTAGTCTGGAAACTAGGGCACAATTAGAAGAAAGAAGATTTTATATGAATAGATCTGATAGAAATAATGAAAGATATGTTATTCCTGTGAATAGAAAGAATGTTTGGACTAACAAATGGATGCAGGATCCTAGGAAGAATTTTCTGCAGGATAGCTACCACAATCCTAGTGCGTAGTATAAGAAAGGTTGGGGATCATTTAAGAGGAAGAGAGGATTAACCCTTTTTTACAGTTGCAGAAGGCCAGACCATCTTGCTAAGGATTTCCCTGATAAAAGAACTAGTTGTCTTTGTTGTAAATCTATGGATCATGATGTTCTAGATTTCCCTAGAATGATTGCTAAGGTTGAAAGAATGAATATGAAACAAGAAAAACCTAAGAAAGGCCAAGAACTAAGACCATGGCAGAACCTTAGAAAGAATCAGAGACTGTATTACTATAAATGAAAGAAACCCTAAATTACCAAAAGGATATCAACTTATCAAAGATCTTCAAAGAGAAAGAGTGCATATAAACAAGAATAGGAGACTTTGACATAGATTATGTTCTGGATGAGGAAACACATGTGAATATTATGACAGAAAGAACTTGAGAAATTTTAGGAAAGCCTGCTATGATTCCTTAATTGGGAGGAATAAGATTATTTAGAGGAAATTCGATAACCCTATGTGGAATACTTACCCAGACATCTATGAGTTCTCATGGAACTTCGACAGAAGAAGAATTTGTGGTTGTTAAATTTATTGAGAACAATGCCCCATTTGCTATGTTACTAGGAAAAAACTTGATTGAGAAAGATCAGATCCAAAGAAAACAAGAAAAGGAAGCTATAGAAAATAAAAATCAAGAACTAAGAGACTTCATTTCTAAGAGAATAGCACACTTACTGGAAGAACAAGAAAACTAGTCGAAGCTACTAAGAACCAAAAATCTAGATGTCGAAGTTGAAAGAACACAAGCAGACTTGAAACACCTGTTTGTATAAGAGAGTAGAGCACCTACCTTGTACAGAGAAGAAGTATTGGCCTTAAACCCTAAGAAATACCATCAACAACATGAAGTTACTATGCCAAGAAGAGATAAGGATCATAATGGGAAGAGGAACCCAATAATGTAGACCATAGGGAAGAAGGGTAGAAAGTTCAGCAAGAAGAAACCAAAGTTGGAGAAATTACAGGAAGTTCCTGACGCAGCCGCACCCTCACTGGCACGTCCTCTCTCACAGGATCTTCTTCACTCACGGCCCGAAGAACACCAAGATTCTTCTATTTTCCCGATCGGGAAATCTGCACCCACAAATTCTCCTCGCAGTCCCCCTTTCTCTACTTATCAGAGGATCGGAACTCGCAGCTTCACAAGTTCTCTGTTGATCGTTGGGCTCTCAAATCCCCAAGACCCGATGGTTCAGTCAAAACTGACCTCTTCCCTATCTATCGGGACTTCTGTTCTATCGCGATTTCGCAACTCTCAATGTCATGCACTTTGAATTGCTGACTCCCGATACCCGATACGCAGAATCTCCGATGCGCACGTGGGAATTGACCCTTTCACACACCGTCTCTTCGATCGAGATTTCAGAATTCACGGGATCGCAAATCTTGATGTCGATGGACTTAGGAATTTTCTTTTCCCAATCCCCGATACTGTGCCACCTGTCCTCCACTATCTCTGGCTGTGGCCCACCCAACTCTCCCATCAGGATATCACGGATTGCGATTTCAAACTGTCTGAGTATCCTGTTCTTGAAAACCCCAATACTCCGATTCATGACTTCCTCGGATCTCCTGACACACGTCCTCATTGATGGAAGGTTCTGGGCTTGTCGGGATATCACGAATCACGATATCGCAATTCTTGTTGCGAACTTTTGGAGCTTCGCCTTGCGAATTCCAGATACATGATTCCACGGGTAGATCCGACGACTCCTATGGCACGGATCGACGGATACACTCCTCCTAAGCTTCGAACCTTCGGACGTTCCTACTGTAACCTCCTTGCACCTCTACAAGATCCAACGGCCCTCGGAACCTCACAAAACCTCCTCAGATGATTTCGTCCATCCGTTCCCCCTTTACTAATTCTACGAAATGAAGAAGTGTCTCTCCACGAGACTTGTTCACTCGCTCGCCAACCTATGGCGCTTCCCTCAGAATTTCCTCAACAGCTTCCCTGCACTTATCCTTCAGTGAATTCGAAGGCCTACTCCTCCTGAACCTTTTCAACGACTTCAAGTCTCTTAGAAAAAGACAACTCTTTGCATGCACTCCTTGTGGTAACTCTTCAACCTCGACTAAGTATTGAAGTCTTTTGACTCTGTACACACTTGCAGCAGCAGTCCTATGATACTATGCTCATAATTGCAACTCTGAGACTTAGTTTTCCCTGCACACTCTTTGCATAGCACTGTGCCTAACTGCACTTTCGAAAAAATGAGAACAAAAGCTATCTCTAATTGAACCCTTCTGTCAACGCACTCCTTGCGGACAAATTCGACTGCAGGAATCCTCTGGCTCAAATAGAGAAACAATTGAAACTCATTCGCTCACCCTCTCAGACTTCAATTCAACCATGAAATCACATACACAACATATAAAAGCAAATGTATGATAGGAAATAAACATTCATGAGCATATCAACAATACACAGAGAAACAACACAAAACCATGAAATTGAATCAAAGCTTTCTTCTATTAATTCAATATCTGTACAAGGGTGTTCTTCATACAGTTCTCTGCATGCTCTTCTCTTCTTCCTGGGTTGATTGATTATACAATGTAAAAATGAGGGTGTCTATATCCATTTTCCCTCTTGGACTCTAAAGCTATCAAATCTAAAATTAAAATCCTATCTACCAGCATTTAACTAAAATAAATTTCGTCTATCTACTAAAGGATGAGAGCTATCTGCTCAAGGTCCATTACAATATACAAAGGCGCTATCTCTTAAATGATTGATTTAAGATCGCACAACAATTCCAAAGTATTTTCAAAAATTTGTGCTGGCTTGTCCAGTTGTCCTCCACTTCCGCACTGGCTCGCTTGATGTGCTGGTGATTCTCCTGCATCATACTCCTCGGTTTGAAAGTATTCATGGGCTCATGTCCATGAGCTCCCGCACGGTCTGTCCATGCTTCTATATTTCCACTCCAGTCTCCCAGCTGGCATCTTCCACTGGGTGGCCCTTCCACTTGACCAGATACTCGAAGTATTCCTTTCTTCAGGTCTTCTTACCCACTCTCTTGTTCAGTATGCACTCCATCTGCGTCTTCTCTGCAAATGGCAATTGTTTCATCCACTGGATCACTGGCTCCTCAGTTCCAGTCTCTGCTTCTCCAGCCCTGTATGGGTATAAATATGCGACATTGAATATCAGAGATATTCCGATGCCATCCGACAACTCGATCTCATAAGCATTTTCTCCAAATATTCTCAAGACCTTGCATGGCCTGATTTTCTTCATCTTCATCTTATTGTATGTTCCCCTTAGGAACCTTTCCTTCCTCAAGTGTGCCATAATTTGATCACCAGCTTCAAACTGAAGTTGTCTTTGATGTTGATCTGCTCTGCACTTGTATTCCTGGCTTGATTTCAACAGTCACTCCTTCACCCTGCTGTGAAGTTCTTTCATCGCCTCAGCAAATTCTTCTACACTAGCACTGCTAGTCGCAGTCTGTTCTGAATCGCTCAATTTGGAAACTCCTCTCGGTTGTGTGCCATACACAATCTAAAATGGACTTTTTCCTGTACTCCGATTTACTGAATCATTGTATGCGAACTCTTCCTGTGGTAATATACTATCCCAATTTCTATGGTTCTCCACCACCAGGCTCCTCAGCAAGTCTCCCAGAATTCTGTTGACCACTTCCGTTTGTCCATCTGTCTGAGGATGATAAGCTAAACTAAATGCCAAATTAGTTCCTAGCTTCTTCCATAAGGTCCTCCAAAAATTCCCTATGAATTTTGTGTCTCTGTCTGAAACTATGCTTTTCGGCAATCCATGAAGTCGAATGACCTCCTTGAAGAACATATTTGCGATATGCATCACATCACTGGTTTTATGTCATGGGATAAAATGTGCCATCTTTGAAAACTTGTCCACGACCACAAAGATTGAATCAAAACCTCTTTGTGTCCTCTGCAAACCCAATACAAAATCCATGCTGATCGCCTCCCATGGCCTCTCTGGTATGGGCAATGGTTGATAGAAACCTGCATTCTGCTTCCTCCCCTTCGAATGCTAGAAAATTCTACATATATCAATGAACCTCTTGACATCTGCTCGCATCCCTGGCCAAAAATATGACTCGCTCAACTTTGCAAATGTTTTTTCATGGCCAAAGTGTCCTGCTAATCCACCACTGTGTTTCTCCTTTAACAAGTTCTCCCTCATGGAGCATTTCAGAATACACATTTGATTGCCTCTGAAAAACAATCCTTCCTAGATCATATAATCTATCCAAGGGCTTCTGTCTCTGAGAACTGGATTCTCAGCTACTTCATACGCTTCTGCAAAATCTGCATCCCCTGCGTACATGTCCCTGAGATTTTCAAAACCCATTGTTTTGACTCGGAACTCCTGCAACAACAAACATTTCCTGCTCAAAGCATCAGCCACTTTGTTAGCAGTACCCGAAATATGTTTAATCACAAATGTGAAATTATGCATATACTCCACCCATTTAGCATGTTTCTGATTCAACTTCGCATGTTGAGTCACAAACTGTAATGCATGATTATCACTATACAATACAAATTATTTCGGGATCAAGTAATGCCTCCACTTCTTCAGTGCATGTATGATAGCGTAAAATTATTTATCATACGTGGAGTATTTCAGTTTCGACTCATCCAACTTCTCACTGAAATATGAAACCGGCCTGTCTTCCTAACTTAAGACTGTTAAGGTCCTAACCCGCACATATGTAGATCAATATATTCATATGTAATAAAGGTCAATATTAATAAGACCTTTCAATAAAATAGAATAAGGTGGATGTAAGAAGACCTAATAGAAGCTTCCGCTTCTAGAAGGATCTTCCTCTAGATGCTTCTTTTTAGTATAAATAGGAGTCGAGG
>SNQJ01S0006933.1:335342-350252 GCA_010110895.2 Picea sitchensis | reverse complement strand
GCTTCTTTTTAGTATAAATAGGAGTCGAGGGTATGAGAACCCTAGCTTGAATATTATTGTAACAGAGCGCTGCTCGATTGGAGGTTGCCCCCTCGAAGAGGCCTGTGAACATTGCTATCTGATTCAAAGTGCTATTTCTGTTGTTATTTCGTATATCATTTCTGTGTATTGTGAAGATTATGCTGGATAATTTACTGTTATTCTGTCATTTCTAGCATTTCGTTTATGTTCTGCATATTTTATATATCTGGTATCTTGCAAATACTTCTCCTATGGCAAACCCACTTGCGTCACATTTCACTTGAAATGTCTTAAGGAAATCCGGTAACACCAACACTGGTTGTTCTGTGATCTTCCGCTTCAACAGATTGAAGCTCTTCTCAGCCTCTGCTATCCAGTGAAAAAATTTATGCCGCTTCGTCACTGTATCCATCATTTCTGCACTGATTCCACTGAAATTCCTGATGAACTTTCGGTAGAAACTAGCCAAACGATGAAAACTTCTCACCTCAAAAATATTTCTCGGTGATGGCCAATTTTTGATCACTTCCACCTTAACCGGATCCATCCTCAACTCATTCACCGAAATAACAAACCCCAAGTAAATGAGCTCTATCTTCATAAATGAGGACTTCTTCATATTTATAAACAGCTTCTCCTGCTGTAGCTTCTTCATCACAATAGCCAAATACTTCAAATGTTCAGCCATTGACTTACTGTAAATCAGTATGTCGTCCAAATACACAATGACGAACTTGCTGATGAATTCCCTCAGGACTTCATTCATCAACCTCATGAATTTAATTGGTGCATTTGTCAAGCCAAATGGCATGACTAGCCATTCATATAGTCCTTCATTTGTCTTGAAGGCTGTCTTCCACTCATCGCCTTCTCTCATGCGAATTTGGTGATATCCGCTTTTCAAATCAATCTTTGAAAAATACGTTTCCCCACTTAGGCAATCCATCAGATAATCCATTCTCGGCAGTGGAAACCTATACCTGATGGTTATATTGTTGATCGCTCTCGAGTCGATACACATTCTCCAACCTCCATCCTTCTTTGGACTAAGTACTGTTGTAACAACACATGGAATCAAACATTCTCTGACCAATCCTTTGTCCATCAACTCCTAGACATGCTTCTTGACCTCCTCATTCTCTTGCGGCATCAACCTATACATGACTTTATTCGACAAACTAGCTCCTGGTATGAGATCTATATGGTGACTCACACTCCTCATCGGTGGCAACAAATGAGGTAATTCATCCACTATGATGTCAGTGAACTCTTCCAGCAGTTCCTGAACTTCATCCGGTAAATCATCCACTCTTGTGCTAGTCAGAACAATCTTTGGTTTTCTGACCACAAAGAACTGTGGATCTTCTTTCTTATTCACCTCCGTAAGAAGCTCTTTCCCACTCATGAGAAGTACTGTGTTGTTCACTTCCAGCTTCACCTCCTTATCCTTTATCGGAAGCAACATATGGGTTCTCCCATTTTTCTTAAGGGTATATGTGTTCATTCTCCCATCATGAATCACATTTTTGTCATATTTCCATGGTCTACCCAGCAATAAATGACATACATCCATGGGAATGACATCACATAAGATCTTATCATTATACCCACCTATTTTGAACTCAACCAAGCATTGTTTAGTAACAATTACCTGGTGTCCTTTCTGTAGCCATGAAAATCTGTATGGGCTTGGATGATTAGTTGTCTCTAGCTCCAGCTTCTCTACCATCTCAGTTGAAATGAGATTATCCATGCTACCACTATCAACAATAACCTTGCACACCCTATCCTTGGTCTTGCAAGAAGTCCTAAAGAGTCTGGTCCTTTGGAATGAGTTTTCCACCTCCTTCTCAGGTGTCAAAAGGAATTTTCGGATCATAAGCGATCTTCCTCCTTCATCGTCTTCTGCCTCAACATCTCGCCTCTGCACTTCGGTGATGTGAGCTTCCCCAATGTCCTTGTTTTTCTCTGGACAGTCATAAGACTTGTGCCCATTCTTTCCACATGTGAAGCATGTAATGACTCCACCTCTTTCTCTTCCTCTACCTTTAGTACGAGGAAAAGTATTGTTGTCAGCATATCCTCCACTCTGCTCTGTATGTTTCCCTCTCTGTTCAATATATGGCCCTCTCTGTGAGGTCCCACCTCTCTCAACTGTACCCTGAGGTTTCTTCCATTCCTCTTTGGGCTTCTGGAATTTATCCTGGGAAACTACTTTGCCTCTGGGCTGACTCCTGCCTCGCCCTTGCTGACCTTGCTTACGGCTCAACTTCTCCTCGGCTTTCAGAGCCATATTATAAGCATCCTCCACCGTCCTGATGGTAACCATGGTCAATTCATCCTGAATGTCGTATCTCAGACCATTCAGATATCTAGCAACCTTCTCATCATCGCTGTCTCGATGACCTGCTTTGATGTTCAATCGATAGAATTCTTCCGTGTATTCTTTCACTGTCATCATCTTCTGTCTCAGGTTCTGCATCCTCCTGAACAAAGTAATTTGATAGTCTCTTGGGATGAATTTCGCCTTCATCTTCGCAATCATTCGATCCCAACTCTTGATCTTTTGCTTGCCTTTGCAGCATCTGTCATCTTGTAGCTCATCCCACCATAATGTTTCATGTCCCTTCAATCTTGTAACGACATGCTTGACTTTCCTATCCTCTTCGATATCTTCATAATCGAAGTAGGTGTCCAGAGCTCTAATCCAATCCAGTAGCTCCTCTGCATCCAGATTTCCCTCATAGAATTAAATGTACATCTTTGCCTTCGCACCCATCCTGGCAATATCTTTTATTAGGCGCTCATTTGATGCATCTTTGGATGTAACTTCCTCCTCACGTTCAGCCTCTATCTCGCCATCAGGATCACTAAGATCCTCTGCATTGGCTGTGCGTCTTTGCATTGTCTCCATATCTTTGAGTCTAGCTCAGAGATCTCGCATTTGTCTCTCCATTTCTGGATTGACTACCTGCCTACCTCTTCTTCGCACATCCCTGTCCTCCGGATCAGGTGACTGTCTTTCTCTCCTCGACGGCATGGTAAATTTCCTTCTCTGCTACAGAAAGCAAATAGCCTTTTCCGACTCTGATACCAAACCTGATGCAGCCACACCCTCACTGGCACGTCCGCTCTCACAGGATCTTCTTCACTCACGGCCCGAAGAACACCAAGATTCTTCTATTTTCCCTATCAGGAAATCTGCACCCACAGATTCTCCTCGCAGTCCCCCTTTCTCTACTTATAGGAGGATCATAACTCGCAGCTTCGCAAGTTCTTTGTTGATCACTGGGCTCTCAAATCCCCAAGACCCGATGGTTCAGTCAACGCTGACCTCTTCCCTATCTATCAAGACTTCTATTCTATCACGATTTCACAATTCTCGATGTCGTGCACTTTGAATTGACGACTCTCGATACCCGATGCGTCGAATCTCCAATGCGCATGAGGGAATTGACCCTTTCACACCCCGTCGCTTCGATCGGGATTTTGGAATTCACGGGATCGTGAATCTTGATGTCGATGGACTCGGGACTTGTCTTTTCCTGATCCCCGATACTGTGACACCTGTCCTCCACTATCTCCGGTTGTGGCCCACCCAAATCTCACGTCGGGATATCACGGATCGCGATTTCAAACTGTCTGAGTATCTTGTTCTCGAAAAAATTGATACTCCGATTCACGAATTCCTCGAATCTCCTGACATGCGTCCTCACTGATGGATGGTTCTGGGCTTGTCGGGATATCATGGATAGCGATATCGCAATTCTTGTTGCGAACTTTTGGAGCTTCACCTTGCGAATCCCCAATACACGATTCCACAGGTAGATCCGATGACTCCTATGGCACAGATCGACGGATATGCTCCTCCTGAGATTGGAACCTTTGGACGTTCCTACTGTAACCTCCTTGCACCTCTGCAAGATCCAACGGCCCTCGGAACCTTGCGAAATATCCTCAGAGGATTTCGTCTGTCCATTTCCCCTTTGCTAATTCTGCGAAATGAAGAAGTGTCTCTCCACGAGACTTGTTCACTCGCTCGCCAACCTGTGGCACTTCCCTCAAACTTTCCTCAACAGCTTCCCTGCACTTATCCTTCAGTGAATTCGAAAGCCTACTCCTCCTGAACCTTTTCAACGACTTCAAGTCTCTTAGAAAAAGAGAACTTTTTGCATGCACTCCTTACGAAAACTCTTCAACCTCGACTGAGTATTGGAGTATTTTGACTTTGCGCACACCTGTAGTAGCAGTCCTCTGATACTCTACTTAGAATCGCAACTCTGAGACTTAGTTTGGCCTACACACTCTTTGCATGGCACTGTGCCTAACTGCACTTTCAAAAAAATGAGAACAAAAGCTATCTCTAATTGAACCCTTTTGTCAACACACTCCTTGCGGACAAATTCGACTGCACTCCCTGTAGGAATCCTCTGGCTCAAATAGAGAAACAATTGAAACTCATTCGCTCACCCTCTCAGACTTCAATTCAAACATGAAATCACATACACCGCATATAAAGGCAAATGTATGACAGGAAATAAACATTCATGAGCATATCAACAATACACAAAGAAACAACACAAAACCATGAAATTGAATCAAAGCTTTCTTCTATTAATTCAATATCCATACATGGGTGTTCTTCATATAGTTCTCTGCATGCTCTTCTCTTCTTCCTGGGTTGATTGATTATACAATTTACAAATGAGGGTGTCTATATCCGTTTTCCCTCTTGGACTCTAAAGCTATCAAATCTAAAATTAAAATCCTATCTACCAGCATTTAACTAAAATAAATGTCGTCTATCTACTAAATGACGAGAGCTATCCGCTCAAGGTCCATTACAATATACAAAGGCTCTCTCTCTTAAATGACTCATTTAAGATCACGCAACAATTCCAAAGCATTTTCAAAAATTTGTGCTGGCTTGTCCAGCTGTCCTCCGCTTCCGCGTTGGCTCGCTTGATGTGCAGGCGTTTCTCCTGCATCAGTTCCACAGAAGACTTTGAAGAAGGAAGGTCTCTAGAATTCTAACTTCACCGAAATATCAAAGCAATTCAGATTGGCACTTCTCCATGGCAGAGAGATATGATAGTTGGAGGCATTATAATGGTTAGATTGATGTTCTCGAACAATTAGAACAACGGTTATGATCAACAAGCTCGTCATCAGACCATTGGGACCGCACCGTAGCGAACATAACTACATCGATGAAGGCTTATTTTCCATTGGAAGGATCTTTTACATCATTGTCTACTTATCCTTCGACTTTGGTGCCAAGAACACTTTCATGAATTGTATTTAAGCCAACAAGAGAATTCATTGTTATTGTGTTGTGCTTATTGAGACCTTACCATTCATTCTATTGCATTGAGAAATTGTTCATCAGCCTGAGATATCCGATCTTAAGCGTCCATGGCGGACGAGCTCAGCGCTATGGAAAAGTCAGTACAGTAAATTTTAAATGATATAATGGAAGAGAGAGTGATGTCCACAGGAGTTCAAGCCTCATCGATGCAAGGAGTGCAAGCCTCCCCTTCGGCTTCTCACGGATCCAGACCATCCTGAGTTGCAGATGAGAAAATAACCAAGCATCAAGATGACTTGGCAAATGGGAATTTAATCCATTCCATCTTACCCGACTACATCTTGCCTCTAGCTGGCATGATGAATCATGATAGTGTCCCCAAGGACTTCGACTACAGCTTGGTTACTACGTACCTCCCGAAGGGGATACACCCAGAAAATCTTCAGCCAGATAAGATCATGACACTAAATATCAATGACTTTAACCGAGGGGATTTCAAGAACTTTAGCATGCTCACTCCTCATAGGTATTTGAATAGGAGGAAGGGGAATAATTCGAGGATAATCCCCCAACCATGGACTATGGACCTCGCTCAATCCACCATTCTGAACATAATGAAAATACACCATTTTGGAAGGCACCAAGAGGTTAACGGGTGTGTTAATCTCCTGCTGTTGAGCTTCCATGGTGGTTATTTGTGGCTAGATAGACAGATCACTGTCGATCGAGAGCTGATCCATCAAATCAATGGATTGAGCATGTAGGGACCAGACCCGAAATATTTTTACCTAGAGAAGGTTGTAGACTATGCCCTAGTGCAGAATATTAAAGATACTTACAATGATGTGGAAAATGGGAAAAGAGGCTATAAGGTAGCCTCCATCCAGAATGGTGCAGTGTGCCTTTCTTTCTAGTTGATTGTTGGTAAGCTAATCAGGAAGAATATACCCATGCAGGTTAGAGGGTTTGTTGTTGAACTCGTAGGAAAATGCATGGAGGGGCTACAAATGAATTCTGAAAAATACTTAGTGAACCAGTTAGACCAAGAATTTCGTGAAGCTCAGGATTAGGGATAAGAATTCCATTTTAGTTGGTTGTTTATATTCATCATGTTCATATCTTGGGAGATATCAAAAGGTGCGAACTTCCTTGAAATAGAGCCATCCGAACCCTTAGCCGTGAAGTTCACTTCGCTATCGTATTCAAGCAATATGGGAAAAAAATGGCAATCAAATGTGATGTTCCACACCTACTACCTATAGTTAAAGAGGGATATTGAGGCTACCCCTCATATAACGTCAAACACCCTACACAAGTTCAGGCCATTTGTGAAGTTCCACGTAGACAAACATTTTATCTACATCACTGCATGCAAAGACAAACTCAAAGAAGTACTACAGAGTTATTACAAACTCATAGAGGAGGACCTAGAAGAAATAACTAAGGAGTGGCCTGCAGAGCTCCTTATCCCTGTTGACCCCATAGAACTGTCTGATCCCAAACTAATCGAAAGATCTGTGATCAATCGTGAAGGTCATGATACACCTAGAACTAGAATAAGGGAGAAGACAAAAGAAGTCCAACAACTAGGCACTTCATCAAAATAAACTACTTCAGAGTCACCTAGAGGAGGAGGTGATGATGAAGTAGATAGCGAAGAGAAAAACGGAAAATAAGATCAACAAATGCAAGGCAAAGTAACACCACCATAGAATCCCCCTGATGATGTAGAGCCATGTCACAAAATAAAGTTTTATCCCACGAAACCCACATTGTCGAAGAAGTCAAAAGCTAGTAAGAGAAATCTGCAGACTATGCTCATGATCAATGACTTCGACTTGATCATCGCAGTTGTATCAGACACATCGAAAGATTTGTTGCATAGAAATGAAGCTAAGTAAGAGACCATGTATGAAAAAATTGAATCAGAACTACGAGGGGTACAACAGGCCCTTCACTCCAGCCGTGCAATTTCCATTGTGCCCCCTCCATCAGATGAAACAAAGTTGGTATATGAGGATACCCAACTCTATAGACTAGATGATACAAATAAATCCCACCTTCGTCATGCATAGGAAGAAACAGAACAAGCCATAGTGGCCCTGAAGTAGGCACAAGAGGAAGTAATAGAGCAATGCAGGGTTGCGTAGCAAGAGAAGGCTACCCTCCAAGAAAAGTTTGAAGAGGAAAAGTTGCATATCCAGCATGAGAAAAAATAGTTTCCCATGGAGCAGGTGGGAGTAAAAGAAGCAGTCAGCAGAGAAATTCCCTCTATGAAGGGGTTAGATAAAAAGGAGGAAGACCCAGTGGAGCATCAAGTAGCATAACTTGCTGAAGCCACCCAGTAGCTTCAACATAGAATATCAGATTTAGAGCTAAAAATAGTACCAAGTACTCCACAGGATGAGCAAGACCAAAGAGAAGGCATTTCCTAGAGTGTAGTTGAGAGGATCAAAGAATTAGCTTTGGAATGTCTACAACTTAGCAGTAGAAGAGCACAAACTTATGAGCGACTTACTGAGGACCTTGAACTAAAGACACTAGAGTCACATATCTAGGAGGAAAAACAACAAGCAATGATGGTACAAGCATAGATAAATCTCTTGTCAGTAGTTTAGAGAATGAAATGATCCCAAGAATAGCTCATTGTTCAACAACACGTCCATGCCATGTAGAGAACATTCATGGAAGTGACTCAGAGGATCCATCCAGTCCAGGATGCAACTTGCTAAATACTCGAAGAAATTGAAGAATGAGGGGCAAAGCTTGAACAAGTAGTCACTTCAGTCAAACAATGCTAAGAGGTACCTATGAATGAGGCAGTTCTTCAGGAGTTCACCAAGCAGGAGGCCCTAGCGAAGCAGTAGGTCAAAGTAGCTTGATATAGGCTAGTATCTTTTGAGGCAGAGCTACCCAAATCAGAGTGACTCGGGACGAGTCATAGGTGAGTGTTGGGGGCATGTTTTCCCTTGACCAAGTTTTGGAGATCCTTGGTCAATTTTGACCTATTTTGGGACTTCGACAGGCTGTCGAAGGAGGAGCGCAAGTCGAAGCAGAGATCGCCGGCTCTTGGCCCCTTTTTAGGGATTTTTGGGTTTTGGGCTTACGTAACGGGTATGTGGATGTCAGCCCATGGGTTTACCCATGTTTAGTCCCTTTTGTAATGTATAAATAGAAATCTATGCGATGTAAGTAGGGTGTGTGAGAGAGCAAGGGTGTGATTCTAGGTGCTAAGGGAAAGTGAAGGCCAATGTGCTATGTGCAAGTGATAGTTGTACATGCTTTGTGCATACTGTGTGAGACTTGCAAGGTTAAGTGCAAGTGACTATAAGAGATTCTGTAAAGGATTTATGATGTAACCTAGATCAGGGAAGGAAGATCTAGTGAGGTGCACACAGATCTCATGTCGTATGCGGAGTAGGACCTTATGGCTTTGTGCATGTAGATGATTCACAAAAGATAATAAAGAAGACAAAGAGTTGTTGGACGTAGCCCTAGACTGGGGGTGAACCACGTATATCTTTTGTTATGGTTTTTTTGTGCATTATGGTTGTTTTATGGTTCATATGATTAATGCTTAGTACAATGATGTATGCTTAGATGAATATGATAGCTTAGTGGATAATGATGTGAATGATATTCTAGATCTGATCTATGTGGATGTTCTTAGTTCTTGAATGTGTTGAATATTGTTGAATATTGCGTCGCGTTGTAATTAGGGTTTATCTGAGTTGTAAACAAAGGTTAAATACTAATGAGTGACAAATGCTAAGTGATTTGTTAGAGTATTGTAATCACAGATCTGTGTCCTAGCTAAGGTTATAGACATTGGAGTCCTACAACCACCCCTGCCTCTACCTAGGGTGAGACTTCATCTCCTTCGCAGGTGTTGCTGAAAGGGTCAGTAGTTAGGGTTTTGTTGGTGCACTATTGAAGCGTTGAACCCTCAGTCTGCCCCTGTGACAACAACAACTCTTGGTTCTTCAGATATTTGGGCTTCGGGTGTTTCAACGCTTTACCTTTGCTTTCCTCTAGATCTCATGACCCACCAACACGTACCCTTCTGGATCTAACGGTCCATATTAGCTTCAGCTCTCTAGCACTTCGCGCTTCAGGAATATCAAGTTTCAAACTCCCTCCCTTGTGATATCATGATATCTAACAGCTTAGATTCACTTGATCGATCTGAGACTTGAGGTTCACTTCAGACAATCTGATGACTTAGGTCTACTTTGGATGATCGGACGACTGAGATTTCACTTCGGCTTTCTGTCTCTTTAGGCTTCGAAAATCTCAAGTCTCAAACCTTTATGAGTTCTCTCTTCTATGTGTGCGAAGAGTTAAAGCTCGTGCACCTTGTTCTGATAAGATGGTTGTTGATCCTTTGCATTGTGATCCAATGGTCACTATCGCTCCTCCTCCTGAGCTTCTGATTTCTTCCAAATTAGAATATTTTCCAAGTGTTCAAAGGTCTTCACCTTTGATCCTCCTACGAGTCTATCTCTCAGATCTCGACTACACTTATGAAAAGTGCTATCCCTCTTGAGCTTGGCCTTCATGAAGGTTTCGAATTCCCACACACTCCTTTCATTTAAGGGATTTTTGATAAATCAGATCAAAAGGATTTCTTGAAAATAAATTCTTCTCTCCCTCTTGGAGTTCTCCTTTTGCTCGGTGCACACCTTGCAACATATTCTTACGCAAGGTTTGAGTTCTTGTGGATGATTGTGCATGCATTGTAGCAGTCACTTTGCACTCCTTGCAAAGGGAAATTTTTATTCTATCTCTTCTAGGCTTCAGAACCGAAACGAATCCCATCAACACACTCCCCACATTATGTGTGCACACCTTGCACCGATTCGACAGAAGATAAACAATTGAAACTTCTACTAACATTCATTGTTCCATATACTCATAAAGAAATTCATTCATTCATGAGAACACAATAAGAGGGAATTGAAAAAAATGTCCACACCTTTAATTGTGTCAATTTTCCTATGTTATCTTCATTCAAAGGTAAAAATGGCTACAACTAAAACAACAACTAAAATTCATAAATTTCCTACTAACTTGCACCAGCCTCATTTGGGTGTACAAAACCTCTATTTATCTCAGAGGGTCCTTAGGGTTCCCCCCAACTACTTGTCTACTCCAAAACCTAACCTAATGACTATATTAGTTCAGTGATATTCCACATAAGGAGTGGAAACTCCCACTTCACTCGCGATCATTCAAGTGTGCTTCAAAATATTTCATGAGGCTGAGTTCAGGCGTGCTTCAAAATATTTTTCATGACTGCCAGCGTTGAGATTCTGAAAATATTCCCAGGAACTGAGTGGTCCTGCTCTGCATTCTCTCTAATGATACTCCTGCACCACCAAAAGTTTAGACTTAGAAGGGATGACATTTTAGAAATGAACAACAAGGAAGGCCAACTAGGATAACAGACTCCAAATTAAGAATTTGAAATGTACATAACTTGCAATTTGAATTACCTTTTATTGGAAGATATATTTTTGGTGATTCAATTTTTTTGATAAAGAGGAAATAGAAGATTATAATTTTTATTGCACATGGGTCCAAAAAATATTTCAACACTAATTAAACCTCCTGAACTTTCATCTATAAATAAAGAAGAAAACAAGGACATGCATGACAAGCTATCCAAATTGGAGGAATAACATAATGAGTTGAGTACTAGTTCAATAACAAGAGATGAGTTGGATAAGAAGATGGATGAAAATAAAATAAATACAAAATTGCATGCAGGAATTGCAAATTCCATGTCTTTTGTCTTATTTCAGGCTCTAGATGAGAGAATCCCTAAAGGAGATATCAAAATGCAAGGAACTCATGAAAATAAATGTAGTATTCAGGTTCAACAAATTGCTAATAATAAGAATTTTTCAAGTGGATTTAACTCTAATAGTGGATTTAATTATGGTGGGGGTTCTAAATTCAACTCTCCCAATATTAAATTAAATAAGTTTTATGGAGCAAAGGTCTTTACCTGGGTTAACCAAATAGAGAAATATTTCGAACTACATAATATTATGGATGATAAGAAAAGGATTCACATAGAAACCTTGAACTTTAAGATAATACCATATCAATGGTATCAATGGGTAGTTGAAAGGAATCCCCTTCTTTATCATTATACTTGGGGTTTATTTACAAGATACCTGGAAGCATAATATGGGAGAGTGCGGGACAATGATTACTTTAGTAAATTGACAAGAATCAAGAACATAAGTGATATTGAATATTATAATTTAGATCAATTTACTAAGGGTATTTGATTCCCTTTGATGCAATTCCTAAGGGTATTCCACCTACTCGAGATCATGACCATGCTATTAATTTGCAACGAGGAAGTGTACCACCTAAAATTAGGCCTTACAAGTATCCATATGCAAAAAAGAGTGAGATTGATTGCATGATCCAAGAAATGTTAGAGGTTGGCATCATTAAACCTAGAGAAGGGTTTTTCTATTCACCAACGATGTTGGTTACAAAAAAGGATGGTTCATGGTGTGTGTTCATATTATAGGAAACTCAAAAAAATGACCAGCAAAGATAAGTTTCATATCCCTGTCATTAATGAATTACTATATGAATTGCTAGAGATAAATTATTTAATAAGTTGGATCTTCGTTTGGGATATCATCAAATAAGAATGAGGCAAGAAAACATTCCTAAATTTTTTTTTAGAGAACATGAAGGTCATTATGATTTTGTAGTTATGCCATTTGGACTTACTAATGCACCCTCAACATTTCAAAGATTGATGAATTCTCTTTTCAAGCACTTAGAAAATATTTGCTAATATTTTTTTATGACATACTAATCTACAAAAAATATTGGGAAGATCATGTAAAACATGTTGACATAGTATTACAACTATTGGAAGAGAAACAAATTTATGCAAATCTTTTTAGGTGTTCCTTTGGAGTTCAAGAAGTGGAATATTTGGGTCATATTGTACCTCGTGAAGGTCTGAAAGTGGACCCTAACAAAATTAAATCTATGAGGGAATGGCCAATACCAAAAGCCTTGAATAAACTTAGAGGATTATTAGGATTGGTAGGATATTACCACACATTTGTCAAGAACTATGGTCAAATAGAAACACTTCTAACAACATTATTAAATAAGACAACATTTTCTTGGACCAAAGAGGCAACCAAAGATTTTGAAAAACATAAGGAGGCTATGTGTACAAATCCCATCTTGGCCATAACAAAATTTACAAAAACATTTATTATGGAGTGTAATACCTCATCCCATGGAATTGGTGTAGTTTAAGTACAATAAGGAAGGACTCTTTCCTTTGAAAGAAACCAACTTAAAGGAAAACACTTAGTCAAATTCATTTATGAAAAAAAAAAATTGTCCATACTACCTACATTACACAAATGGATCCCTTACCTAATAGGAAGACACTTCAAAGTAAAAACAGATCATGATAGTTTGAAGTACTTCTTGGAGCAACGATTATATTCATAAGAGTAACAAAAAATGGGTTACAAAGATGTTGATTTTATCACTGAAAAATGGATCACCAAAAATGCACACAATGGATGAAAAACAATTAACACAAACATAGCATACTACCAATACTTATGGAAGGATTGCACTCACTTTGGAAAGACAATCATAAAACTATATAAAAGTGGTTCTAGAAATCTATGCACATCAAGAAAAATAAGTGTTCACATCCGCATGGGCTAACACGGTGTACAATGTGAACAGTATGTGGTCCACGTGGCTGATAGTCGAAGTACCCACGTGGATGTAGAAACAATGCATTGATGAGTTTGGTCGGGACTCAACCACTTTTGGGATGGAGTGGATCTCCACCATACCCAAAATCACAACCAAATGTTTTCTTGGGATCACTAAAAATGATGGGAGGTACCTCCAAGGGCCTCCCATGTTGAAATATTGTAACTACAAAGAGTATTCTTATTATTATTGATATATTATTCATAGGATCAATCACCATTGTGGATTGATCATGTCGGTTATTGTAATAGGACCAAATCCCCTTTTGCGGATTGGTCAACAAACAATTATAATAGGCAGAATAAGAAGTTGGCCCCAGTAGTTAATAAGGAGACCCAGAAATATAATAAAGGTGGGTTTACCCACCCAATTGGAGAAGTCAGCCCTACCAGTGAAGTGACACTTCACACGTGCCAGACTTGTATAAATAAAGGAGGTTAGGGCCTCACTTGACAATAACTCACTTGCTTAATTTGATAGACAAGTTCTGATCTATTACTGACAAAGGAGAGAGAGAGAGTGGCGCATATGTTGGGAGAGGACTTTATGTTTTAGCATAGATATCTCTTGGCATTGTATTGGCTATCTATATTAAGGAAGTTTTGCTAGGTTTTCTTCCCCTAGAGGGTTTCCCAGGATAAGTGTTGTGTCTCTTGTGATTGTGTATTTCTCAGTGATCTTGGATTATGCTATTGTTATCTAATGAAATGAAAAAATCTATAATAATGGCTTAAACATTAACATGGTATCAGAGCCAAGCATATTTTGCAAGAGGAAAAACATCATTGTTGCAGTACCTGCAAATTAGGGTTTTTCAAAAGTGAAACTTTTCAGCCCTAAAACTATCTAGAAAGTTGCGCCCTTCCCTAAGTATCAATTTGGCATCATCAGTGCACCTTTTTAGTGGCTGGATCTCCCAGAAAGTGAAACCCTAGTTTCACAATGTACCAGAAAGTACCAGAAAACCAGTACCAGAAGTACCAGAGTATCAGAGGTACTAGAACCACCAGTCCAGAAATTCGCAGGTCATATTTGAAGGGGAAAAAGTTGGACTTTCTCAGATCCAAACACACTAGGCAACTTTCCTTAGCCAAGCGCATCTCCTCGTAAGTTCAAATTTTGATTTTGAGCACTTTCATTTTTTGGTCATTTTCCTAGCTCCAAGTAAAGATGTCTGTAAGCATTAAGCTTGTTGACAAGTTAGAAGGAGTGGAAAACTTTCGTGCCTGGAAGTATAGGATTGGCCTCATTCTTGAAGAGAATTACCTAGCAAGATTCGTCAAGGAAGAATTACTAGAACCCGAAGATGCTGCAAAAAAGGCAAAGCATCAAAAGGACACAATAAGGGCCAAAAGAATCATTGCAGATTCAATCAAAGACCATCTGATCCCTTATGTGTCATCTAAGAAGACCCTGAAAGAAATGTTTGATGCCTTGACCAGATTATATAAAGGAAAGAACATAAACCGGAAGATGAATCTCAGAACCCAACTGAAGAATACAAGGATGCAGAAAGGAGAAACGATTCAGGAATATTTCTCCAGAATCTTAGAGTTCAAAGAACAGCTAGAAGCTATTTGAGATACCATAGACGAAGACGAACTTATAATGACGGCCCTAAATGGTCTCATAAGACCTTGGGATGCCTTCATCCAGACGATATGTGCCAGAAAGGAGAAACTGAAGTTCGACAGCCTATGGGAAGAATGCATCCAAGAAGAAACAAGAGTAGCGAATCGGGAAACGTTACTAACTAAGGATGATGATCAAGCCCTAGCTACTCACACCAAAGGAGA
>SNQJ01S0006933.1:302194-333249 GCA_010110895.2 Picea sitchensis | reverse complement strand
GGTTGTCCAGTGTTTATTCATATACCTAAAGAAAAGAGAAACAAGTTGGACCCTTCAGGAAAGAAGGGAATATTTGTGGGATACTGTGAGGTCTCCAAGGCCTTCAGGATCTATATACCAGGTCAACATCACATTGAGATCAGTAGGGATGTGACCTTTGATGAAGATGCAGTGCTCAAGAAATTTAAAATATGCCAGCTTGAAGAGGTATATGAAGAGGAACCCATAATCCCCCATACTGCAATGAGGGAGGTTCCTAGAGCTACATAACTAGAGAGGGAAGTCGTAACTTCCCCTGATGAGGAACTTCTAGAAGACCATGATATAGTAGAAGTACAAGAACTTCCTCAGATGATGATCCTCCATAAAAGAAAGCCATCTTGGGATAGAGATCTTATTCAAGATAGAGAGAAGTACGGTGTTCCCCAAGGAACCATGAGACAGGTGAAAAGACCAAAGCCATTCTCCAGTTATACAACTTTGATGTGTGACCTCTTAGAAGAGGAGCCTACCTTCTTTGAAGAATCCATTCAGACAAAATAATGGGCAGATGCCATGACAGAGGAATACTAATCCATAATGAAGAACGAAGTATGGGAAATAGTTCCCAGACCGAAGGATAAAGATGTGGTATCCTCCAGATGGCTCTTCAAACTAAAACATGCTGCTGATGGAAGTATTGAGAAGTATAAAGAAAGATTTGTCACTCATGGCTTTTCCCAGAAGGAAGGCATTGACTATGAAGAGACATTTGCTCTTGTAGCCAGATACACTTCGATCAGGACCATCATAGCTTTTGTAGCTAAGGTGAAGTGGAAGCTGCACCAGATGGATGTGAAGACATCCTTCCTAAATGATGTCATCGAAGAGGAAGTGTATATAGAGAAACCTCAAGGATTTGAGGTTGAAGACATGAAGTCTCATGTCTGCAGATTGAAGAAACCCTTATATGGATTAAAGAAAGCTCCTAGAGCTTGGTATGGCCATATAGACAGTTTCTTGATGAGCTTAGGCTTTGACAAGAGTAAAGTAGAATCAAATCTCTACTTCAAAATTATGGATAATGAGCCAGTAATATTACTTCTATATGTGGATGACTTATTCTTAACTAGAGAAGAAAATATCATCGTTGAATGTAAAGAGAGACTTGCATCAGAATTTGAAATTAAAGACCTCGGCCTACTGCATTACTTCTTAGGTCTTGAGGTATGGCAGAGTCCTGAGAGGATCTTCCTTAACCAAGGGAAGTACACGGTCAAAATCTTAAAGAGATTGGATATGCTGGAATGCAAGCCCATGAATACACCCATGGAAGCGAAGTTGAAGCTGTTGGTCGATACGTCGTTAGAATTGATAGATGACACACTGTATAGATAGATTATTGGATCGCTAATGTACTTGAAAAACACCAGACCAAGCATTTTTTTTACCATGAACACCTTGAGTCAGTTTTTGGTAGAACCAAGATGTGTTCACCTAGTGGCTGCAAAACATGTGATGAGGTACCTCAAAGGTACGATAGATTATGGTCTCAACTATCATGGAGATCATATTTTCACATTGAGTGGATATACTGATGTAGATTGGGCAGGAAGTGTTTCTGACAGGAAAAGCACTTCAGGATGATGTTTCAGTTTGGGATAAACTATGATCTCGTGGAAGAGTAGGAAGAAATCAAGCATTGCTCTCAGCACAGCGAAACCAAAATATATTGTTGCATGTTCTACTAGCTGCAAAGCTATATGGATTTGAAAGTTGTTGACGGACCTATTTGATTTAGAGATGAGAGAAACCTTGATTCTATGTGACAACCAGAGATGCATAAAGATGATAGAAAATCCTGTATTCCATGACAGGTCGAAGCACCTAGAGATCCGTTATCATTACATCTATGACATGGTACAGAGAGGATCCTTGAAGATCCAGTACATTAGCATGGATGAAAAGGTTGTTGACATGTTGACCATGTTAGAAAAATAGAACCGCGGAGCAATAAAATAAAACAAATGCAGAAACAAAACATAGAAGACACACAATACAAGAGAGACACTGATTTACATGGTTCACCCAGTGTGGGCTACGTCCACCAGAGAAATTGCCAGGTCCTTCCTTTATTATTATCCAGCAAATGAAGGGATACAACCTACATCAAAACCTGTTGTAACTTCCTCTTATTTCTCTCATAGTCTCCTCTCTCAGAATACAATATTCACCATCATCCATAGTCGCAATACATTTCTCTCATAAAAGAGGGTTGCCTTCTAGGGAAAAAAACCCTAACATAATCTCTACCGTTAGATCTGCGACCTTATAATGAATGGTCCAGATTTACAATGAAATTACAATATACTTTTACAAGGCAATTTTTACTTCGGGGGCTTCGCCCCCGCACCCCCGCTAGGGGCCCACTTGCCCCCAGACCCCCCAGTTAGGGGGATAGCCCCCTCGGACCCTGCAGAAGGGGTACCCCCCCTCTGCACTCCCCCGCGTGGAAGAGTGTACATACTTCTGTGGTGTAAATACTTCATGGAGTATAAACACAGCTGAAAGCAAGGACCTCTGAATCAGGAAGATAATCGGGCTCCACAACCAATGGACCAAACCTCTATCTCATGTAAAGTTTGAGTACTTCCGAGATAAGATTGGCATAGTCCAAAAGGACCTTCCTCGAAAGGGGTAGTAGACGATGATGATCCTTGCTTTTGACCTAGCTGTCAGACGTAAAGAAAGATGTGATGATGTTCCTTGCTTTTGACCTAGTTGTCAGATGTAAAGCAAGATGTGATGATGTTCCATGCTTCTGACCTAGTCGTCAGATGTAAAGCAATATGTGATGATGTTCCTTTCTTCTGACCTAGCCGTTAGACGTAAAGCAAGATGTGATGATGTTCCTTGCTTCTGAATTAGTTGTCAGACGTAAAGAAATATGAGATGTGATCCTTACTTCTGACCTAGTTTTCAGACGTAAAGCAAGATGAGATGTGTACCTTGCTTCTGACCTAGTTGTCAGACGTAAAGAAATATGAGATGTGTACCTTACTTCTGACTGAGTTGTTAGACATAAAGCAAGAAGAGATTTTCCTTGCTTCTGACTGAGTTGTCAGACATAAAGTAAGAAGATATGTTCCTTTCTTCTGACCGAGTTGTCAGACATAAAGCAAGAAGAGATGATCCTTGCTTCTAACCAAGCTGTCAAACATAAAGAAAGATGATATGATGAGACTAGTACTGATATTTTGGCTAGATAGTTGTGACGTAAAGCCAGTCTAGTATCCTTCTTCCAACCTGATGGTTGTGACGTAAAGCAGGATGAGTTTCTTGCTTCCAGCTTGAGTGCTATGATGTAAAGCAAGACGATGAGATGAGACAAGTACTGAGCTTCTGACTTGACAGTTGTGACGTAAAGTTAGTCTTGTATTATGATGAGACAGCCTTGTGCTGTGATGATGATGATGTATCAGTTTTTATACTAATACATATTGATGCAGATGATGATGGCATTCCTTTGAGAATGATGATGCTGCTGATGAAGAAAACTTCTGATGATTTATAGATACGCCAACCAAGATGATATTGATGATGTTGTCCTCCCATTTGATGTTGTTGATGATGCTTCCCTCTTTCTCTTGCATGATGTTGTTGAAGAATACACTTCTTGTTAAGGGGGAGTGTTGAAATGTTGTAACTACAAAGAGTATTCTTATTATTATTGATATATTATTCATAGGATTGATTCCCATTGTGGATTGATCATGTCGGTTATTGTAATAGGACCAAATCCCCTTTTCCGAATTGGTCAACATACAATTATAATAGGCAAAATAAGAAGTCATCCCCAACAGTTAATAAGGAGACCCAGAAATATAATAAAGGTGGGTTTACCCACCTAGTTGTAGAATTCGACCCTGCTAGTGAAGAGACACTTCACGTGTGGCAGACTTGTATAAATAAAGGAGGCTAGCACCTCACTTGACAATAACTCACTTGCTGAGTTTGAGAGACAAGTTATGATCTGTTACTGACAAAGGAGAGAGAGAGTGGCGCATATCTTGGGAGAGGAATTTATGTTTTAGCATAGAGATCTCTTGGCATTGTATTGGCTATCTATATTAAGGAAGTTTTGTTGGGTTTTCTTCCCCTAGAGGGTTTCCCAGGATAAATGTTGTGTCTTTTGTGATTGTGTATTTCTCAGTGATATTGGATTATGCTATTGTTATCTAATGAAATGAAAACATCTATAATAATGGCTTAAACATTAACATCCCATTCACATTTGAAACTAGTTAAGAAAAAACTTGTCATCCTCCTATAATAAAGGGCCATTGTATGCAAAAGAAGAAGCATTTGAGTATTTTTATTCTTATCGTTTTTGGCTTTAGAATGCCATCTTCCTCTTAAAAATATTTGGGAATCCATAGAAAATATTAGGATTCTCTCCTCTTGAATAGTTGAACACTCTTTTCTTCACCATTTTCCATTGTTAGCCATTGATAGTAGAAAGAAGACTTTGTACTTGGGGACTCAAGATCCTTCCAAAGGAGGAAGAGGGGACTCATAGGTTCTTATATTTATCCAAGGAGTATCAATTCGAAGATCAATTTACTCGGTATCTGTCTCTTGTGTTTTATTTTTTCATTCATTTCAAGATATTTCTTGCTTAGTTTATATTTATTTCATTGTTTTTTATTTCTTGTTTCTTTATGTTATAAGAGACACAAACCAACTCAATGTGGTGTTTTCTGGATAGCCTAATTAGATAGTTAATGGACCTTCTTTTTCTCACCCTTGTGACAAAAGGAACCCAATAGATTGGCGACCATACTAGGGATTTGAATCAAAATTCTACCCAATTAGGTCGTTATAGCTTTCTTTCTTACTTTTTTTCATGTGTAAGGGTAAAAAATGGCCTAATCTCACCCTTTGAGAGAAGGATTTCACCCCATAGTAAGAAAATGTTTTCAAAATTTTTGTCCCTCCAAATTCTTTGCATGCGCATGGGTTCGGGATGAATAAACGCACAGTCCGCACATATATGCGCTCTATTAGAAATCTCAAAAATCATGGTCTTCACATTGTGCTTGACTGTTTCTAATTCTTTTGCGCACCTATCTTATATTTTCAAAATTGTAAGGCTTGAGTTTCCAACCACCACTCAATAATTAATATTTAATTTTATCACTTTGTAAAAGCCAACACAAGTAGGATGGGATCTCATTCTTGAATACACAAACCCCACATCACACATAGATAATTAGGGAGATTAATAAGAACCAAAATATCTTCGATTTCCTAATTGGCTTCCACGTGAATGGCTTAAAAGGTATTTTTCATTTGAATTTCAGAACAAATCTTTCATTTTTACAAATTCATCACATTAAACTGGGACTAGAATACAATCTAAACCAATCTTGGAGTATGCTCTTTCCTTGCACCTTATTTCGAACTTGGAAATAAGAAAAAGAGGTTTCTTATATAAGTCTCCATCTCCCTTGGTAAATCAAATAACTTTCAAAAAGAGGCCAATCCTCTCAAACTTACTTCTTGAAAAATAATCTTAAAAGAGTTGTAAGGGCCCTATTGCCCACATGCATGCAATTCTAGGATATTTTACAATTTTTAGAGTAAGTCAACTAAGGAGTTTAAATAAATTGTAAGGGACCACACATGCCCACATGCTCACAATCTAGGACTAGTTTCATTTTTTTCTAGATTACAAAATGCATTAGGAAGATAAAGGGTCCATGTAAGGATTTCCATATCCACCATCTTAGATTAAGGTTATTTCCTTTGCAAGGGTCATTTTGAAAAAAATTAGTAAGTTATATAACAAGATAAGTAAAGGACCACATGATGTCCACCATGCTAAAATATTGAATTTAATTTATTAAAAACATTTTCACCATCACCACTTCTTACAGACACTCACTCATTCAAAAAACATTTTTCTAGATACTGGAAACTTTTATGGGATTAATTTGTTTAGTAAAGGTTCTTTGTGAACACCATCATAACAAACGAAGTTGATCCATGACCCCAGCTTCACAACCCTCTTTCACATTCTAAAAAAAACCATAATCAACCCACTTTCTAACCTCCACAAGAGGAACACATAAGAATTTGGTATTCTAAGTTACGATTTTGGGGATAGGGATCAAAATAACTCCCCATCATTGTTTTCTCAATTGAAACTTAGGAAGTTGTGAAGTAGGATGCCAAAATCCTCCCGCTCAATCATTCCTATGCCATAAGGAAAGGAGACACTCGTGAAGTTGTGTTATGTTTTTCCTTTCTCCCACTCCATTCTGTTGAGGAGTCTTCGGAGATGAAAATTGTCTTTTGATACCATGATTCTCACATAATTGAATGAAATCTTTAGAGATGAATTCTCCTCCATTGTCTGATCTCAGAAATTTAATTTTGAGATCTATTTCATTCTCTACAAGGGCTTTGTATGTTTTAAACTTCTCAAAGGATTCTCATTTTTCTTTCAAAAAGTATACCCAGGTCAATATTCTGTAATCATAAAAAATCAACATAAAATATTGTTCACCATAAGTAATTTTAGTTCTTGTAGGTCCACATATATATGTGTGAATAAGTTATAATGGTTTTTTCTTGAATGATCTTTTGTTCTGAACCTAAATCTTGTTTGTTTTCCTATTTGACAGTATTTATAAATAGATTATGAAGGCTTAATAACTTTTGGTAGATCCCTAACTGCCTCTTTCTCACTGTATTTGATAAAGTTGTCAAATCTTAAATGTCCCAACTTTGTATTCCATAGCCATATTTCATCTACTTGGCTCAAACAACATGTTTCCCCTTCACTATATCAAGGATGTATATTGTATTGCTAGATGTTCTTGGTGCAACTGCTACTAGATTTCCAATGTCCTTTTTTCTGATCTCACATTTATGAGAATCAAAAGTAAGTATGTGACCTTGATCACATTTCTGATTTACACTTAGGAGATTAAGTTTGAGATTTTCTACCAGAAGTACATCTTCTTCTTTGTATTTGTTATTTCCTAAACTTACAGTGCCTTTTCCCAGTCTTTTGGCTAACATGTTATCTCCAAAAGTTACTTTTCCTTTTCCTTTCTTGTTTAACTCGAGAAAATTTCTTTGATCTCTAGTAATGTGTTTGGAACATCCAATATCTATATACCACTGACATCCTTGATTTCTCACATACAAGGCTACATTGCACTCTTTTTTCTTTTTCTTCCGTACTTTTTTTATTATTGGGAATATTTATCCTTTTATCATATTTGGGCAATATACATTCACTGGCTTTATTACCATAGCTGTTGCATTTGTAACATTCAACATTTCAGTCTTGTAATGGAGAGGATTTATAGTTTCTTATTTTTTCATTATCCTTATTATTTCCATATCTTTGAACATTTATTGGATTGTACTCTCTATAAGCTTTACAGTGTATTGCTTTATGTCCAAAAATTTTGCAGGAATATCAATAACCAAGGAAGATATTTTGATTTCTATTATAAGGATTCCTTCTCATGATTCTATTCTTCCCATTATCTTTTTCATTAGTAGAAGGTGCATATTTTTGTTTATTTGGGATAGTTTCAAATGGTATTGTTCTTGTTCTTGTTTTATTTTTTATTTATGGGTTTCTAAGAACATTTGCATAGATGATTTTGTCATTTTCTCGTTCTGTAGAGGGATCATATCCAAGTCTTTTATTATCATTTAATGATCTATGACTGCTAAGAATGTTATTCAATATTTTTGAGTTGTTTTTAAATTTAGATTGAATATCTTTTTTTTCTAGTTTCCCTTTTAGCTGAATTATTTCATCCTCCAATATCTTACACATTTGTTGTTTTTCAGTGAGTTCTTTATTCAATATTTATTCTTTTCTTGTGGTTTATTGGAGTCTATTTTTTAACTTAATAATCAATTGTTCTGATTCACTGATGTTTTTTGGAAACTTCCTTCTCTATTGATTTAGTAACTTCTTCAATCTCTAGAAGGTCTTCCCTTAGTAACCTGGTTTTTTTTTTAGTTTTTCTTAGTTCTTCAATTACACAAAGGAATTATTGTTCAAATTTCACTTCTTATTCATCTTATGAATGATTATAAAATTCAGTTTTTATTCCCATAAATATAATCTCTGACTCCTCTTCTTCATTTTCTTCTGATGAGCTATTGTCTTCTTGGGTAAATAACGTTTAATTTTTCTTGTAGAACTTGTTTTTATAATTAGTTTTTCTTTTCTTATGATTTTTTAAGGTTCTTTCATTATCACTTTCCTCCTCCTTAGGATACGGGAATTTATTGGCAAAGTGTCCAATTTTTTCATAGTTGAAACATATATGAGGAACCTTTCCTTTGCATTTCCCAGTCATTTTCTTGAGTTTCTTTATGAACTTGGTAGTTTCTTCATCAGATATATCTGATAACTCATCATCGATATTTTTCTCCAGCCTCTTCTTTGTTTTATATGCTTTAAATGTTGTTTCTATTTTTGATGGTTTTTTGTTCCATATTCTCATCTCATATGCTATAAAAAATTTATGAAGCCGATCTACTATAAGTTTGTCAAGTTTTTTCCTATCTTAAATTGTAGAAATATTGGCATCATATCTCAATATATATTGTACAATAAGATTATCGGTAAGTTCTTCTCCTGTTGTTCTTATTGAATTAACTACCTCATCTACCCTATGAAAGTATTCAACAATGTTCTCTTCTTCTTTCATTTTAAAATTTTCAAAATGATTTCTATAGGTTTGTAGTTTTTCTTCTTTGAATTTGTTATCTCCTTCATATACAACTTCCAACTTTTCCCAGATTTCCTTAGCCAACTTACAATGCATAACCTTCACAGATATAGAATTTGTCAATTCACCTAGAATGATATTAACTACTCTTGAGTTGTCATTGCATATTTTCTTTCTTGTAGTATATATGGGTGGATTGGCTGGTGAAGTGTAACCATCTACAACAGATTTCCATACATCAAAACCAAGAGCGAACATGAATTTTTTCATTCTTATTTTCCAGAGAGAATAGCCAAATCCATTGAACAATCGTGCTTTCTTGGAATACATTCCCTCTTTTTGATCCATTTCTTTTAGGATCTACCTTCTCGTTATTAGACTGTGTTGAAGGCACTTTCTCTAATACAAAATGTTTGAAATACTAAGAGAGGGGCTGAATCAATAATACCCTTTTTCAATAATTAGAAATTGCTTTGATATTTTATTAATTACCACAATAGATCAAGAATGTACTTGTATTTAAAATCAATTATGTATATAATTAACAGGAATTACGAGGTTTTATAAAGAATTGTGAAGGACACCAAACATTTTTAGAGCACCAACTCTAGGAGAAACAAATATCCTTCTTCAAGGCACCAACCCTATGAAGCACCAACTCCCTTTTTTTAAGGGAACCAACCCTAGGAAGCACCAACTCCCTTGTCTTTAGGGCACCAACCCTAGGAAGCACCAACTCCATTTTATTTAGGGAACCAACCCTAGGAAGCACCAACTCCCTTATCTAATAAATGATATGAGTCCTTCCTTTCTCCTCCCTTCCACCCTCACTGCATCAATATCATTAGTTCCTCTTCTTGGACTTTGCTTCTACTTTGATCTTCTGATATAGATGACAAAGACACTTCTTCTTCACTGTTTTTTCTTTATTATATACTTTTTCAACTGGTGTGAGTGTTGAAGAATTGTGTCACTTTTATTTGTACCATCACACCTCTTCATTTAAATTAACAATAATAATAAAAACAAATTCCAATATTATTCATACATTATTGTGAAATATTTTCAATTTTGTGAGAGGGTTTTTCATAAATCGATCACTGATATGGATCAATTTTGTTTTAACTCGATCCCTTGCCTATTTATTTCATTCGTAATTTACGTTGATCAGATCTAAGATTTTTGATGAGATTTTTAATTATATTTTTAATGTATTGCAAGTATTGGATTACTTAGGATAAATAACAACAAAGTCAAGATCCTATCTGGTTCAACATTCCTTATTGACTAAGATAACTTTCTTATTCTGTGTGTTAAATTTTTCACAGAAAAAATTTGGGACCTCTATTCCATACAACCATAGGTGGTAGCTAGGATTTAAGCCAAACATGTTCTTAATCACTTATCAAGATCAAAGGTCATGTTTTAATTGCACGTTGATATGGACAGTTCTCGTTCACTTCAAAACTTCTCCCTTTAGTGCTTCAGGTAGTTTCTGGTAGGAGAAACTGGATATCCCTGAAGGACATACTCTCAAAGTGACGTAGCTTGTTGATGTCACTGTTGATGTGGAATTGGATGAGTGGATGCCACATGCCACCTAGATTCGTGACTTACATATACCTAAAGTGCCAAATGGACCTTCACACTTGTCACCATATAATTGTGCCACATGTCCTTGCCAATGTGGTATTGACGGTGTGGATCTTTTGAAGTATCATATGTCTTTCCCCTTTGGATCATATATCATACGGTCTATTTTTCACCTGGATTCTTGATCCAACGATCCTTATTCACTTTGGGACTTCCAGGCTCCCGCCTTCAGGTGAACTTACATGTTTTAGACCCCTTTTCACAAAAGTGATCAGCACCAAAGTTGACAACCATTGAACCTTCCTATCCTCATCCAATGGTCACCATGCATTGTCTCGATTAGATGGTTCTCATTCACTTTGGGAATTCAGGGCTCCAGTCGTCAGGTGAACTTACATGTTTTAGACCCATTTTCTCCGAAGTGGTCAGCAATGAAGTTGACCACCATTGGACCTGTCTATCCTCATCCAATGATCACCATGCATTTCCCATATCTGATAGCCCTCATTCACCTCAGGAATTCGAGTCTCTGGCCTTCAGGTTAAATTACATGTTTTAGACCCCTTTTTGTCGAAGTGGTCAGCATCGAAGTTGACCATATCATTTCCTTTACTGTGATCTGATAGTTCCTATATTTCACTCCAGTTTTATGGTTGACGACAGTTCGTGACTTCAAAGATTTTGTATTTAGGTAAACTTACTTGTTCTTAGCTTCTTTTCGCCACAGTGGTCAGCATCGGAGTTGACCATCTCCTTTCCTTTACTATGATTTGATGGTTTACATATTTTCATTCCAGATCAATGGTTAACGATAGTTCGTTTAATTTGATACTCTCAGATATGTTTTTCTTACACTATCCTTCCACTAAAATCGATCGAAATGTCGAGAATTCATCCAAAGTCCCTCCTTGATCTAATGGTTGCTGGAATTTCGTGATTTAGTTCCTTTTCTTTATCTCCAATGTCCCAAAACTTACGACATACTTCGACTTGGCTTTGATCAATGCTTCTAACTTATCTGATGGTTGTGATTACTCCTAAAATTTGAATAGATGATTAAATTTCCATGATCCTTCACATGGGATTATTCTATGTAGGCTATGGCTTCTATGTGATATGTTGGTTCAATATTTTCCTGAGAGCTATATCAAAAGACATGATTCTTCCTTGATTATTTTGGAGTTTTATAGTGGGGATTTCAATCCCAGTAGAATTTATACAATGCGCTCTCCCTTCTAATCTTCAATTAATGTCCTTCCTTCTGAGCTTTGGGTTTATACTGGATTCTTATGCACCTTGTTCACAACAATGAAAATATTGTACCACTTTGTCCAACATTCTCCCCCTTTGGCATTGAAGGAAAGCTTTTCTTTTTGCGATATTTTTATTTCTGCTCCTTATCAATTTCCTCCCCTTTTGACAACAATGACATCGAGGATATTTCTTCTCTCCCTCTGTGGCAATGATCCACCTGACCATGTTTCCCTTTCCTTATAATATGATTTTTATGGTTTTAATGAGGTTTGTGAATTACTCCTAATTTATTTTGATATGATTTTTATGGTTTTAATGAGGTTTGTGAATTACTCCTAATTTTTGTCAAATATTTTCAAAAGTACTCCTCTGCAAAGTTTTTGTGAATATGTCTACAATTTGTTTTTTGGTGTCTACATACACTATTTTAACCACTTTTTGGGTAACCTGATGTCTTAGAAAATGGTATTCAATTGGGATGTGTTTGCTTTTAGAATGCATTACTAGAATTTTAGAGATACTTATGGCACTAGTGTTATCACAATTAATAGTGATGCGACTATCATATCTTATTTGTAAATATTCTAATTATGGCTTCATCAAAAGAAATTGTGTGCAACAGGATGGAACAACAATACATTCTTCCTTTGTTGTAGATATTGATGTGGATGCTTGTTTCTTACTTATCCATGCTACCAGAAATTTTCCTAGAAAAAATGCTCCTCCACTGGTGCTTTTCCTATCATCTATACTATCAGCCCAATTTGCATCAATGTATGCAGTTAGATTGAAATCTTTATCTTTTGGATATGATAATCTCAGTTATAAGGTTCCTTTAAGATATCTGAATATTATGTTTACTACTTTTAAGTGAGTTTCTTTAGGTGAAAATTGAAATATTCCCACAAGTCCTACAACCTGTATGATGTCAGGTCTTGTTGTTGTTGAATAGAGAAAACTTCCAACCATTGATTTGTACATCATTTGGTCCACTTTTAGTGAGTTGTCTTCTAGTACTAGTTTACATCCAGTGATCATGGGAGTACTCATAGGTTTACTCTCTCCGATTTGGAATTTCCTTAGTGTTTATTTGATATATTTTTCTTGGGAAACAAATATTCCATTTTCTATTTGATTTACTTGTAAACCTAAGAAGAAGGACAATTCTCCCAGCATAGACATTTCAAATTCTTCTTGCATTTTGATTTCAAACTTTCTTCTTAGTGTAGTAATATTACATCCAAATATGATGCACTATACATATACAACCACAAAAATAATGTTTTTATCCTAAATTTTCATGTATAAGTTGTTGTTAATAGTCCCTCTCTTATATCCTTGTGTTTGTAGGTACAGATCAAGCCTTGAGAATGATGCTCTAGGGTTTTTTTTAAGACCATTCAGGGCCTTTTTTATCTTGCACACATAGTCTTAATCTTCTATTAACATGAATACTTATGTTTCTCAACTTAGAATTATTCTTCTAGTCTTCCATTAAGGAATCTTGACTTGACATCCATTTGATAGATTTTGAAATTTCTAAAGAATGCAAATTCCAGGAACATTTTGATGGCATCAACTCTTGCTACTGAAGAAAAAGTCTATTTAAAATCAATACCTTCCACTTTTCAAACTAATATGGATTTTTTCTTTATAATCTCCCCATTTTCATTTAGTTTGTTCTTGAAGATCCACTTGGTTCCTACAACATTCTTATCCTTGGGTCTTGGAACTAGTTCCCAAGTCTGGTTCTTCTCTATTTGGTCTAATTCTTCATTCATTTATTTTATCCAATATTTACTTTTTCTAGCTTATTTAAATGACTTAGGTTCTATTAGGCATAACATTACTTGTTCTCAATCAAAAGTGAGTTTCCTTCTTGTTTCCAATACTGGATTTTTATCTCTAATAATATGATTTTCAGGATGATTCTTTTGAACTCTTTTTGACGGATCTCTTGGCAAGGGAATTTCTTCATTGTCTTCTTCATAAGTATATGGTTCATTTTCCTTTGTTTCATTATAATCATTTTTTTTCCGAGATTCTACATCATCATCTTCTTGTTGAGATTTTGCATCATCATTTTTTGTTGAGATTTTTTATCAATGTCTTGGGATATGCTCTTTTTTAGATCATCTATATTTACATTAGCACTTTCCACTATCTTTAGTAGTATAATATTATAACATCTATATGATTTCTTATTAGATGAATACCCTGAAAATATTCCTTCATCATATCTTGGATCAAACTTTCCTAAATTGTATTCATAATTCTTAATGTAACATTTACTTCCAAAGATTCTAAAGTGTTTTACAGAAGTTGTCCTGCCAAACCATAGTTCATAAGGGGTTTTGTCAAGGTTGGGTCTCAACTGAGCTTCATTAAGTATGTGGAATGTTGTGTAGATTGTATCTCTCCAGAATTTTTCTAGAATCTTTTCTTCATTTAGAATGGTTCTTGCAGCTTCTTGGATTGTTTTTTTTTTCCTTTCTACCACTCCATTTTGTTGAGGAGTCCTGGGAGATGAAAACTATCTTTTGATACCATGATTTTCACATAATTGAATGAACTCTTTAGAGGTGAATTCTCCTTCATTTTCTGATCTCAGACATTTAATTTTGAGATATGTTTCATTCTCTAAAAATGTCTTTGCATGTTTTAAACTTCTCAAAGGCTTCTGATTTTTCATTTAGAAAGTATAGCCAGGTCAATCTTGTGTAATCATCAACAATGAACATAAAATAATCTTCACCATAAGTACTTTTAGTTATAGTATATCCACATAGATCTGTGTGAATAAGTTCTAATGGTTTTGTTATTGAATGCTCTTCTGTTTTGAACCTAACTCTTGTTTGCTTTCCTATTTGAAAAAGCTTACAAATAGAATATGAAGTCTTAATAATGTTTGTTAGATCACTAATTGCCTCTTTCTATTGGATTTGATCAAGTTTTCAAAGATTTAATGTCCCAACCTTCTATGCCATAGACAACTTTCTTCTACTTGGCTTAAACAACATTTTTCTCCTTCATCTATATTACAAATGTATACATTGCTAGATGTTCTTAGTGCAACTGCTACTAGCTTTCCAGTGTCCTTTTTTCTGATCTCACATTTATGAGAATCAAAAGTAAGTATGTGAACTTGATCACATTTCTGAATTACACTTAGGATATTAGGTTTGATATTTTCTACCAGAAATACATATTTTTCTTTGGTTTTGTTATTTCCTAAACTAATAGTGCCTTTTCCCGGTATTTTGGCTGACATATTATCTCCAAAAGTTACTTTTCCATTTCCTTTCTTGTTTAACTTGAGAAATTTTCTTGGATCTCCAGTGATGTTTTTGGAACATCCACTGGCTATATACCACTGACATCCTTGATTTCTCGCATACACGAATACATTGAACTCTATTTGATTTTCCTTCTATACTTTTTTATTATTTAGAATATTTATTCTTTTATCATATTTGGGCAATCTACATTCACTATCTTTATGACCATAGTTGTTGAATTTCTAAAATTCAACATTATAGTCTTGTAATGGAGAGGAGTTATAGTTTATTGTTTTTTCATTATCCTTATTATTTCCATATCTTTGAACATTTCTTGGATTGTACTCTCTATAAGCTTTATAGTGTATTGCTTTATGTCCAAATTTTTTGCAAGAATAGCAATAACCAAGGAAGATATATTGATTTATATTAGAGGGATTCCTTATAATGATTCTATTCGTCTCGTTATATTTTTCATTAGTATAAGGTGCATATTTATGTTTATTTGGGATATTTTCAAATGGTATTGTTCTTGTTTTCTTTTCTGGCGCAGATGCCACCTCTGCCTCAACAGAGTCTCTGCGTGACCTCCTGGTCTTAAGGATCGTTCACTCTAATTCATGAGACAAAGTGGCTCCTTCGATTCCCTGCTGGAATCTCTTCTAAATTGATCCACAGGTCCTTTGAGAAGCTCCCCTATGCGAACGACAATAGGCGCGAGCTCCACCTTTCCCAAGCGACCATAGCGATAAGACCAAGGCCTACCTTGAAAGGTGCTTGTCACAACTCGCCTCTCACGAGTTCGCGAGTCGAAGCTCTCAACTCCTCCTGTTCAATCCTGTGATATTCGAGATCGTGAGATGGGTATAAGTCCTTCCCTTGTCAGTTCCCTTTGCACGTGACCACCGGCTAGGCTTCCCACTAGCGCTTCTCACCTTTCGCAACTTCGCAAGTCGAAAGGTTGGACTTCCGTCCCCTTATCTTACGAACCCCCAAGACATAAAAAGTCAACGGGGTGTTGACTCTCTTTAATGAACAACGCGTGTCCGCCTGTCTATTCCATAGGCCCACCTTGCGATTCTGCCACATGTCCACACAAGCCTCGGCTCTCGACACTTCGCCGACTCCGCGATTGCTACCACCTGTCCTTCTTAGATGGACGGTTGCGATTCTCTCGCAACTTCACCACTCGTGACTTAGAGCACCCAAATCCTGGACTCTCACCTTGTGAACCTCCGAGTTTGTGAGATCCCTAGATCTCTCACACATGTCCTCCTCCAACGGACGGTCCCAATCTTCTCACCACTTCGCTACTCGAAAAGTCAAGAGACTTTCTTCTCTGACCTCCGATGTCTGAATCCCCGATATGGGTAATCTCATGACACGTGTCCTCTCCAATAGACGGCTCATATTCTTTCACCCTTTCAGGACTTTTGCTTTCGCCTGCGAGGGTTTAAACCTCGGGAAACTCTCAACAGATCCAATGACTTTCGAGTTCTTCTCTCAAGATCTGACGGTTCAGATCCTCTTGCTTGTGCGCTTCTTTGTTGCTTCCTAGATGCAAATCCATGGTCCAGATTCTCTCGGTTGATCCGACGGTAGCTATTGCTCCTCTCGAGCTTTGGCGCTTTCTTCCCAGACTTGGAAGAATTTCAAATTCTCAAAGGCCTTGACCTTTGTTCATATTCCCTGTGAGCTCTTCACCTTGAGTCTCGCCTGCATTCTCAAATATGCTACTGCTCCTAAAATTTAGAGACTTTGAACTCTCCCAAAGAGTCCTTTCACTTATTCACTTCTTGTAGCTATGGCTTCGTGCGCCGAAAGAACTACTCCTCCTGAGCTTATCCTTCGAATCCTCAAGAGATTCTTCCTTCTACACTCCTGCAGAATCTTTGCACCCAAAGTGTTGTCTCCTCTGAGCTTCTCTGAGACTCAAACCTCTAAAGAAAATAATTCCTTCTTCCTTCTCCCTCAGATGGAGAAATATGATGCCCTCTTGGCACTCTGTCTGCTCAAGCAACCTATTGTTGAGTCTTTCAGGGTGTTCAACAACCCTATGAAGATCCTTTAGTGGAATCTCCCTCAATCTCTAAACTCAAAGAGTTCCTTCTGTGCGCTCTAGCACTTACTCAATGTCCTCTTGGCAGAGTATCAATAATTCTCAGATGATTCTTGCTTCTAATGAGCTCACAATAGAGTTCTTCTTCTGTGCACTCCTTGCAATGGCTCAATGCCCACCTGGCAGAGTTCTCAGAATCCTTAGTGATCCTTGTTCTCCTGTCTGAACTCACGGGAGATCTCTTCTCAATGCATCACTATGCATATGCTCAATTCCCATTTGGCAGAGCTCTCAGAATCCTTAGTGATTTTGACTTCAATCTAAACTCACAATAGAGTTCTTCTCCTATGCACTCCTTGCACTGGCTCGATTCCCTCTTGGCAGAGCTTCACAGAAAACCTCAGAGATTTTGTCTGCAACTGTGTTTTCTCATACACAGCCTTGCCTCCAAGGTATTCAACAACCTCGAGGTCTTCCTCCCGAGTTGTTGATTTCAGCTTCTGTGCCCACCTGGCATGCCTCTCTCTAAACCCATAGAATTTAGAAATGCACCCTCTGTGAACGGCTCTCAGAATCCGCAGTGTTCCATCACACCCTCGTGGTGTGAAGCCTCAAAGACCTCTCAAGACTGAAACCAAACACACTCCTACAAATGCAAAACTATAGTATACATTCACAACATAATTTGAACACACATAGACATTCATTCAACATAAGAAATATTCAGGAAAAACTGTTTTTTATATTAAATGGAAAATTCTTGTCTGTATAAGGTGTTCCTGAGCATGGCCTGTAACAAGGTCTCGGCTCTTCTCTTCTCTTCTCTATGTTATCTCTAACTATTAATAAATGAGATCGAAATTGATCTTTTTACAAGAGGAGCTCTTCGAGCTCTTCCCTCCAATCTACCTACCCTATTTAATAGCATTGAATGGGCTGTCTAGTCCATAAATTGGATCTAGATCTCAGCCTTACAAAAAATTAAAGGCCTACCTACCTACAACCTGCATAAAGGCACGGCTTCACGGCTCAACAGCCTAAAAAATTTAATTACATTCATTCAAAATTTAAATGAGGACTACACCTCTCTTCAACACGTGATTTGAATTCCCTGACGTGGCTAGCTGGCTAGCCGGATGACGTGGAGAGATACTCCTGCATCATACTCCTCAGACTCAAAATTCATGAGATCCTACTCATGAGCTTTCCATCTCATCTTTTGGAAATCCTCTTGGATCCTAAACAAATTTCTGGAGCTGTTCATTTGCTCCATCTCTTTGCTGCTGCTGTTGTTTCACTGTTGTTGCTGCTTCTCTTCTACCCAGATTTTCCTTGTTGACAGTCTCTGCTGATCTCAACATCAGCCTTATGATCTTCTTGATCACTTTGTCCAGCTGCTCCAGTGGCTAGCTCTGTTCATGTAGTCTCCCCAGCTGTAATTTTTTTTTGTAATTGGGCAGATCATTGTGATCTCCCATGCCTTCTTCATCTTCATCATATTCTTTTGTGGCCTTAACTTGCCACCTTGCTACAAATTTCATCTCTGTAGTGTTCATTACCTTTTCATCTCCCTAGCTGAAAATTATGAGTGATTCCTCAGAATTCTCCTCTGCCAATATATGCTCATGGAAATCACCTGCTGGCTCTAGATTGTTCAGCCAATCCTCCAGTATCTCCCGCTCTATATCCCATGGAGTGAGCAATATATTTTCCTTCTCTTTGGCTTCTTCTGTTGCCAGTTTCAGTGCTGCAGCTTCCTCAGCTTCCTGGCTAAAAGAGCTGAGACATTCCTCAAAATGCTCATTCTCTTTTTCTTCTTGGGTAGCTTCCAAAGTCTGCTCCAATGCTTCTCAGACAGTTTCAGCTGGTTGTCCTACTTTTGCTATTGCTACCTCTATAACACAAATTTTTGCCTCCTTTGGGCTATGTGGTAGGAATATCTGAATTCCTCTAATCATCAGAATATTCCTCAGATCGTCCTCTTCTGTCAGTTGCACCTGCTGATCCAAATCTAACTCTGAGCTCATCTTCTCTGTCAGCTCCTCAGGATGATTCAAACTCACCTCTGAGTTCATGAGACCCTCAGATAGTCTCATCTTCTTATCCCTGCCCACCTAGCAAATTGGGATTTCCCTGCTACCCTCTTGGCAGTCTATGAGATCAAATGATCCCATATCTATTCCCTTACCCACCTGGTAATTTGGAAATTTTCCGCTTCCCTCCTGGTAGTCTATGAGATCCTGCAATGATCTCGATTCATTGCCCACATGGAAATGTGAAATTCCCTGGCTATCCTCATGACAGTCTATGAGATCCCATAATGATCTCAACCCGTTGCCCACCTGGAAATATGGGATTTCTTCTCTGCCCTCCTGGCAGTGCTTGAGATCTTCAGTCGATCCCAATTCATCCTTACTACTGAGACTTCTCCCAGTCTCTCGTTTACATATCTGAACCCTTTTCTCTGGTCTGTTGAGGTTTTCAGCAGGCCTCAACCACCATTTTAATAGCTTACACTGTCTTTTAGCCATCTTGCTTTCTTTTTTCCCTGCTGGCAAATCTACTGCTATCACTCTGAAACCTTGAGTGTCTCCAGCCTATTCCATAGTCCTCCTGATTGTCTATGGACTGTTTCCTACCTGCGAACAATCACCACAAAGTCTTCAACGCTTTGTTTTTTTCCTTTGCCTTCTCCCTCTGCTTGAAATATACAAACAAAGTTCTCGCTTTGATACCAAAACTTGACACAGATGCCACCTCTACCTCAACAGAGTCTCTGTGCGACCTCTTGGTCTTAAGGATCATTCGCTCTAATTCATGAGCCGAAGCGACTCCTTCGATTCCCTGCTGGAATCTCTTCTAAATCGATCCACAGGTCCTTCAGGAAGCTCCCCTGTGCGAACAACACTAGGCGCGAGCTCCACCTTTCCCAAGCGACCACAACGCTATGACCAAGGCCTACCTCAAAAGGCTCTTGTCACAACTCCCCTCTCGTGAGTTCGCGATTCGAAGGTCTCGACTCCTCCTATTCAATCCCGTGATATCCGAGATCACAATACGAGTATAACTCCTTCCCTTGTCAGCGCCCTCTGTGCATGACCACCAGCTAGGATTCCCACTAGTGCTTCTCACCTTTCACCAATTCGCAAGTCGAAAGGTTGGACTTCCATCCCCCTATCTTAAAAACCCATGAGACACGAAAAGTCAATAGGGCGTTGACTCTCTTCGATGAACAACATGTGTCTGCCTATCTATTCCAGGGGCCCACCTTGCGATTATATCACGTGTCCACACGAACCTCGACTCTCGGCACTTCGCCGACTCCACGATTGCTGCCACCTATCCTCCTCATATGGACGACTGCGATTATCTCGTGACTTCGCCACTCACGACTTAGAGCACCCAAATCCTAGACTCTCAACTTGTGAACCTCTGAGTTCCTGAGATCCCTAGATCTCTGTGACTTATCCTCCTCTGACGCATGATCATGATATTCTCGCCACTTCGCTACTCGCAAAGTCAAGAGACTTCCTTCTCTGACCTTCGATGTCTGAATCCCCGATATGGGTGATCTCATGACACGTGTCCTCTCCAACGAACAACTCAGATTCTTTCACCCTTTCAGGACTTTCTCTTTTGCCTGTGAGGGTTTAAACCTCGGGAAAACTCTCAACAGATCCAACGGCTGTCGAGTTATTCACTCAAGAGCTGATGGTTCAGATCCTCTTACATGTGCTCTTCTCTGCTGCTTCCTAGACACGAATCCACAGTCCAGATTCTCTCGGTTTATCCGACGGTAGCTATTGCTCCTCCCGAGCTTTGGCGCATTCTTCCCAGACTTGAAATAATTTCAAATTCTCAAAGGCCTTGACCTTTGCTCATATTCCCTATGAGCTCTTCACCTTGAGTCTCGCCTGCATTCTCAAATACGCTACTCCTCCTGAACTTTAGAGACTCTGAACTCTCCGAAAGAGTCCTTTCACTTCTGCACTTCTTGCAGCTATGGCTTCGTGCACTAAAAGCACTACTCCTCTTGAGCTTATCCTTCGAATCCTCAAGGGATTCTACCTTCGTCACTCCTGCATAATCTTTGCACCCAAATATCTGTCTCCTCTGAGCTTCTCTGAGACTCAGAACTCTAAGGAAAATAATTCCTTCCTCCTTCTCCCTCAGATGGAGAAATATGATGCCCTCTTGGCACTCTGTCTACTCAGGCAACCTATTGCTGAGTCTTTCAGTGTGTTCAACAACCCTACAAATATCCTTCAATGGACTCTCCTTTAATCTCTGAACTCAAAGAGTTCCTTCTGTGCACTCTAGCACTTACTCAATGCCCTCTTGGGAGAGTATCAATAATTATCAGATGATTCTTGCTTCTAATGAACTCACAACAGAGTTCTTCTTCTGTGCACTCCTTGCACTGGCTCAATGCCCACCTGGTAGAGTTCTTAGAATCCTTAGTGATCCTTGTTCTCCTGTTTGAACTCACAGCAGAGCTCTTCTCAATGCATCATTATGCATATGCTCAATGCCCATTTGGCAGAGCTCTCAGAATCCTTAGTGATTCTGACTTCAATCTGAACTCACAATAGAGTTCTTCTTCTGTGCATTCCTTGCACTGGCTCGATGCCCTCCTGGCAGAGCTTCACAGAACTCCTCAGATATTTTGTCTGCAAAATCCAAGGTATTCAACAACCTCAAGGTCTTCCTCCCAAGTTGTTGATCTTAGCTTCTATGCCCACCTGGCACGCCTCTGTCTAAACCCACAGAATTCATAAATGCACCCTCTGTGCATGGATATCAAAACCCACAGTGTTCCATCACACCCTCATGGTGTGAAGCCTCAAAGACCTCTCAAGCCTGAAACCAAACACACTCTTGCAAATGCAAAACTACAACATACATTCACAGCATAATTTGAACACACATAGACATTCATTCAACACAGGAAATATGCAGGAAAAATTGTTGTTTGTATTAAATGGAAAATGCCTGTTTGTACAAGGTGTTCCTGAGCACTACCTATAACAAGGTCTCGGATCTTCTCTTCTCTTCTCTATGATATCTCTAACTATTACAAAATGAGATTGAAATTGATCTTTTTACAAGAGGGACTCTTCGAGCTCTTCCCTCCAATCTACCTACGCTATTCAATAACATTGAATGGGTTGTCTAGTCTGCAAATCGGATCTAGATCTTAGCCTTACAAAACATTAAAGGCCTACCTACCTACAGCCTGCGCACAGGCACGGATTCAAAGCTCAACAACCTAAAACATTTAATTACATTCATTCAAATTTTAAATGAGGACTATGCCTCTCTTCAACACGTGATTTGAATTCGCTGACGTGGCTGGCTGAGGTGGAGATATGCTCCTGCATCATTTTATGTTTTTATTTATGGGTTTCTTAAGAACATCGACATAGTTGATTTTTTCATTTTCTTGTTCTGTAGAGGGATCCTATCCTAGTCCTATATTATCATTATATGATCTGTGACTGCTAAAAATGTTATTCAAGATTTTTTAGTTGTTTTCAAATTTAGACTAAATATCTTCTTTTTGTAGTTTCCCTTTTAGTTTAACTATTTCATCCTCCAATATCTTACACATTTGTTGTTTTTCACTGATTTCTTTATTCAATATTTATTCTTTTCTTGCGGTTTCTTAGAGTTGCATTTTTAACTTAATAATCAATTTTTCTGCCTCACTGATGGTTTTGCAAACTCCCTTCTCTCTATATTTAGTAGCTTCTTCAATATCTAGAAGTTCTTCCCTTTGTAACCTGTTTTTCTTTTTAGTTTTTGTTAGTTCTTCAATTACATGAAGGAATTATTCTTCAAAGTTCACTTCTTATTCATCTTCTGAATGATTATCATCTTAGTTTGTAGTCCCATAAATAGAATCTCTAGCTCCTCTTCTTCATTTTCTTCCAATGCTCTATTGTCATCTTGGGTAAATAACGCTTTATTTTTCTTATAGAAATTATTTTTATCATTAGTTTTGATTTTATTCTTATATTTGAAGGTTATTTCATCATCACTTTCCTCATGCTTAGGATACGGGTTATTTATTGGCAAAGTGTCCAATTTTTCCACATTTGACACATATTAGAGGAATATTTCCTTTGTATTTCCCAGTCCCTTTCTTGATTTTATTTATGAAGTTTGTAGTTTCTTCATCAGATATATATGATAACTCGTCATTGGTATTTTTCTCATGCCTCATATTTGTTTTAGATACTTTAAAGGTTGTTTCTCTTTTTTATGGCTTTTATTTCCATGTTCTCATCTCATATGATGTAAAAATTCCATGAAGTTGATCTACCGTGAGTTTGTCAAGTTATGGCCTATCTTCAATTATAGAAATCGTGTCATCATATCTCATAGGTAATGAACTTAATATATTTTGTACAATAGGATTATCGGTAAGTTCTTTTGTTTCTTCTCTTATTGAGTTAACTACCTCATCTACCCTATGAATGTATTAAAAAATGTTCTCTTCTTCTTTAATTTTCAAATTTTCAAACTGAGTTATATAGGTTTGTAGTTTTTCTTCTTTGAATTTTCCATCTCCTTCATATACAACTTCCAATTTCTCCTAGATTTCTTTAGCTGAAACTTTTTACAATGCATAACCTTCACACATATAGAATTTTTCAATCCTCCTAGAATGACATTAAGTTCTCTTGAGTATTGATTGCACATTTTATTTCCTGCAGTATCTGTGGGTGTATTGGGTGGTATAGTGTAACCATCTACAATAGACTATTAGACATAAGAAACAAGAGCCAATAGAAAGATTTTCATTCTTATTTTCTAGAGAGCATAACCACCTCCACTGAACAATGGTTCATTGTTGGAAGACATTTCCTCTTGCTAATCCATTTATTTCAGGATCTACGTTCCAATTATTAGACTATGCTGAAGGCACTTTCTACGATACCATTTTTTGGAAATACTTAGAGGTGGGGAGTGTCGCATCATTACCCTTTTTAAAAAATCAATAGTTAATTTGATATTGTATTAATTACCACATTAAATCAACAATAGAATTGTATTTAAAATAAATTAAATCTATATAATTAACATGAATTACAAGGTTTTATAAATAATATTGAGGGGCACTAATCCTTTTTCAAGCAACAAATCTAGGAGACACAAATCCCCTTCTTTAGGGAACCAACCCTGGGAAGCACGAACTCCTTTATCTAGTAAAGGATATGAATCCTTCCTTAATTCTCCCTTCCACTCTCATTGCATAAGTATCATCATTTCCTCTTCTTGAACTCTGCTTCTGCTTTGATTTTCTGATCTATACTACATAGTCACTTCTTCTTCACCTTTTTTTATTTATTATATATTTTTCCAACTAGTGTGAGCATTGAAGCATTGTCTCCCTTTTATTTGGACCATCGTACCTCTTCATTTAAATTAACAATAATAACATTTTTTTTCTCCATTATCATTCATACATTATCATGAAATATTTTTAATTTAGTGAGAGGGGTTTTCATAAATCAATCAGTGATATGGATCGATTTTGTTTTAACTTGATCCCGTGCCTCTTTATTTCATTCTTAATTTATGTTTGTCATATCTAATATTTTTTATTATCTTTTTAATGTATTGCAAGTATTGGATTACTTAAGATGAAGTAGGATAGAGTCCAAATCCTATCCAATTCAATGTTCTTTCTTGACCGAGATAAATTTCTTATTATGTGTATTGAATTTTGCACAAAAGAAATTCAGGACCTCTATTCCATACGACCACAGATGGTGGCTAGTAATCAAGCCAAATATGTTCTTAATCACTTACCAATATCAATGATCACATTTTAATTGCACGTTGATATGGACAATTCTCGTTAACCTCAAAACTTCACCCTTTGACACTTCAGGTAGTTGTTGGTAGGAGAAACTGGATATCCCCAAAGGACATACTCTTGAAGTGACGTAGCTTTTTGAATTTATTGTTGATGTGGAATTGGTTGAGTGGCTTCCACATGTCGCCTATATTCATGACTTACGTATACCTAAAGTGTCAACTGAACCTTGACACTTCTCACCATCTGATTGCGCCATGTGTCCTTGCTGAAGTGGATCTCCTAAAGTGTCATTTTTCTTTCCCCTTTGCATAATATATCAATTGGTCTAGTTTTCACATGGATTCTTGATCCAACAACCCTCATTCACTTCGAGACTTCAAGGCTCCAGCCTTTGGGTGAAATTACGTGTTTTAGACCGATTTTCTCTTAATTGGTCAATGTCGAAGTTGACCACCATTGGACATGCCTATCCTCATCCAATGGTCACCATGCATTTCCCAGATCTGATAGCCCTCATTCACTTTGGGAATTTGGGGCTTCAACCTTCGGGTGAACTTACATGTTTTAGACCCCTTTTCACTGAGGTGGTCAGCATTGAAGTTGACCACCATTGTACCCACCTATCCTCATCCAACAGTCACCACACATTTCCTAGATTTGATGGCCCTCATTCACTTCAGGAATTCAGGGCTCCATCCTTCAGGTGAACTTTAATGTTTTAGACCCCTTTTTGCCGAAGTGGTCAGTGTCAGAGTTGATCTTCTCCTTTCCTTTATTGTGATTTGTTGGTTCCAATATTTCAATCCAGATCAACAGTTGATGACAGTTCATGACTTTGGGGGTTCGAATTTCGAGTAAAATTTCCCATTCTTGGACTATTCTTGTTGGAGTGGTCAGCATAGGAGTGGACTCTCTCCTTTCCTTTACGATGATCTGATGTTTCCAATATTTTCACTACAGATCAACGATTGACGATATTTTGTTTAATCTGAGACTCTAGAATATTTGTTTCGTGCACTGTCCTTCCACTAAACAAGATTGGATGGTCAAGGATTCATCCAAAGTCCCTCCTTCATCTAACGGTTAACATAATTTCATGAGTTCGTTCCTCTACCTTATCTCAAATTTCCCGAAACTTACACTATCCTTCCACTTGGCTTTGATCAGTGGTTCTAATTTATCTTATGGTTGTGATTATTCCTAAAATTTGAATGGACAATTATATTTCCACAATCCTTCACAAGGGATTATTTTGTGTAGGCTATGGCTTTTGCGTGATCTAATGGTCCAATATTTTATTGAGAACTATTTCAACGAACATGATTCTTATTTGATTCTTTTGGAGTTTTACTATGGGTATTTCAATCCCAATAGTGTTTCTACAATGTGCTCTCCCTTCTGATATTTGATTAATGTACTTCCTTCGAATCTTTGGGTTTATACTAGATTCTTATCCACCTTGTTGACATCAATGAAAATATCATACCACTATGTCCAACATTCTCCCCCTTTGGCATTGATGGAAACCTTTTCTTTTCGAAATATTTTTATTTTTGTTTCTTATCAATTTTCTCCCCCTTTGACAACAATGACATCAAGAATATTTCTTCACTCCCTCTGTGGAAATGCTCCCGCTGAACATGTGCCCCTTTACTTTTGATACACTTTTCATGGTTTTAATGAGGTTTGTGTATTATGCCCAATTTCTTTCGAAGATTTTCAAAATTACTCCTCCGCAAAGGTTTTGTGAATATGTCTGAATTTGTTCTTTAGTGTCTACAGACTGTATTTTAACCACTTTTTGGGTAACCCGATCTCTTATAAAATGGTATTTAATTGGGATGTGTTTGGTTTTAGAATGCATTATTGGATTTTTATAGATACTTATGGCACCAACGTTATAAAAATTAATAGTGATGGGATTATCATATCTTATTTGTAAATATTCTAATGTTTTCTTCATCCAAAGAACTTGTGTGCAGCAGGATGCAACAACAATGTATTCTTCCTATGTTGTAGACAATGATGTGGATGCTTGTTTCTTACTTAGCCATACTACGAGACATTTTCCTAGAAAAAATGCTCCTCCACTAGTGATTTTCCTATCATCTATACTATCATCCCAATCTGCATCAGTGTATGTAGTTAGATTGAAGCATTTATCTTTTGGATACCATAATCCAAGTTCTAAAGTGCCTTTAATATATTTGAATATTCTCTTTACTTCTTTTAATTGAGTTTCTTTAAGTTCATATTGAAATATCCCCACAAGTCTTACAACTTGTATGATGCCAAGTCTTTTTGTTGTTGAATAGAGAAAACTTCCAACCATTGATCTCTACATCGTTTGGTCCAATTTTGGTGAGCCATATTCTAGGCTTAGTTTACATCCAGTGACCATGGGAGTACCCATAGGTTTATTGTCTTCCATTTGGAATTTATTTATCATTTTCTTGATATATTTGGCTTGGGAAACAGATATTCCATTTTCTATTTGATTTACGTGTAAACCTAAGAAGAATGACAGTTCTCCCAACATAGACATTTCAATTTCTTCTTACATTTTGGTTGCAAACTTTCTTCTTAGTGTAGTAAGATTACTTCCAAATATGATGTCATCAACATATACCACCACAAAAATCATGTTTTGATCCTCAATTTTGATGTATAAGTTATTGCCAGTAGTTCCTCTCTTATACCCTTGTTTTTGTAGGTACTGATCAAGCCTTGAAAACCATGTTATGGGGTTTGTTTAATATCATACAAGGCCTTTTTAGCTTCCACACATAGTCCTGATTTTTATCAACATGAATCTTTATTCATATAGGGTCTTTCGCAGTGCAAGATATTAGATATTATTTTCAGGATTAACTTCATAGTGTGATTCATTAATCTATGACCCATATCCATGAGTATTAGTCAAAACTGACCAATAATTCTCATGATTTGAATAGTCCACTTAGCACTCATTACACTGGGTGATGCTCACAGGGGTGAAGAAGTGGGATTGAAACCAACAAAATGAATCGCATAGCATCAATCATCACTTTCAGGGCTTGCACCTGATAACCAGGACTTCCCAGGTGGTCACCCATCCCAAGACGCCTCTGGCTCAAGTGTTCTTAACTGTGGAGTTTTCCCCACAATCAAGCCCACTTAGATTGCTACCCCATTTGCAAAACCTTAGAAAGTATTGTGCAAATGGGGTAGCAAGCTAAGTGGGCTTGATTGTGGGGAAAACTCCACAGTTAAGCGCACTTGATCCAGAGGCATCTTGGGATGGGTGACCATCTGGGAAGTCTTGGTTACCAGGTGAAAGCCTCAAAAGTGATGATTGATGCTATGCGATTCATTTTGTTGGTTTCAATCCCACTTCTTCACCCCTGTGAGCATCACCTGGTGCAATGAGTGCTAAGTGGACTATTCAAATCATGAGAACTATTGGTCAGTTGCAACTAATACTCATGGATATGGGTCATAGATTAATGACTTACACTACGCAGTTAATCCCAAAAATAATATCTATGAATCTTTCTGGTTTCTCAACATAGACTTATTATTCTAGTGTTCCATTAAGGAATGTTGACTTGACATCCATTTGATAGATTTTGAAATTTTTGAAGCATGCAAATGTTAGGAACATTCAGATGGCCTCAAGTCTTCCTATTGGAGAAAAATTCTCCTCAAAATAAATACCTTCCACTTGGGAATATCCTTTTTAAACTAATCTAGATTTGTTCTTTATAATCTCCCCATTTTTATTTAGTTTGTTCTTGAAGATCCACTTGGTTCCTACCACATTCTTGTCCTTGGGACTTGGAACTAGTTCCCAAGTCTGGTTCTTCTATATTTGGTCTAGTTATTCATTCATTGCTTTTATCCAATATTTAATTTTGATAGACTCTTTAAATGAGTTAGGATCTATTAGAGATAAAATTGTTTGTTCTCAGTCAAAAATGAGTTTCCTTCTTGTTTCCACTCCTGCATTTTTATCTCCAATAATTTGACTTTCAGGCTGATTCTTTTGACCTCTTTTTGATGGAGCTTTTGGAAAGGGTGTTTATTCATTGTCTTATTCATCAATATATGGTTGATTTTCAGGTGTTTCATTATCATCATATTCTTTCTAATATTCTACATCATCATCTTCTTATTGAGATTTTACATGATCATTTTTGTGTTGATATTTTTTATCAATGTCTTGGGATATGCTCTTTTTTAGATCATCTATATTTACATTGGAACTTTCCACTATCTTTAGTAGTGTAAGATTATAACATATGTATTATTTCTTAATATATGATTACCCTAAAAATATTCCTTTATCATATCTTGCATCAAACTTTACTAAATTATCTTCATCATTCTTAATGTAACATTTACTTCCAAAAATTCTACAGTGTTTTACAGATGTTGGTATGCCAAACCATATTTCATCAGGGGGTTTTTCATGGTTGGGTCTTAAATGAGCTTGATTAAGTATATCGATTGTTTTGTATATTGTGTTAGCACTCTGTAAATTTTGTCCAGTTGAATAAACAAACGATAGAGGTAACTATTTCATCCAGCTTTAGAGTTGAGGCACTGGCCTGCTCAACTCAAAGAGGGCTCTCTCATGTCACTGGGTATATCTATGGAAATCGGTGGCTAGATTTGGTTTGTTTTGGGGTTTTTTTATAAAATAACCAAAGAAATGAAGATAACATTTGGGCTATGGAGTCTGAAATGAACAATGCGTTGTCAAAACATGAAAGCTATCAAGAGCAAAAGGATAAATGATGCGATGAGTCTGAGTTTATATCTGAAATTTGCATGGCATCAAAGGAAAAAAGAAACATATAACTGCATCATAACATATTAAAATAAATTCTGAATTGGTTGAGAAGAAATACACATAGTCTAAATCACTTAAGCCAAGAGCATCGCAATGATGAATTTTGGGTTTTTGTTTCTCCAATTTAGACAGATGAAAGTGTAAATGAAATATAAGATTACAAGAATCACATACTATGAGAGAACACAAGAATCATATCACCACCAATAAGAATATTTTCATAAACAATCCAAAATATGCTTCTGGATTTATATATTCATTCTAGCCCCAAAGTTTACAAAAGTCTTCCTTCTTTCTATATCGTCGAGATAATATATATATAGAGAGAGGAATTAATTGAGGAATTGAAAATGTTTAAACTTCCCAATAATTCTAAAAATAGACATCAGTTACAAAAATGAGTTATTTATAAACAAAATTATCCTATTTTAAAGGGATCATTACGAATAGGTGTGAAATATCAAGGCCCTTTTTCCTCAACCTCCATCTGTCCAAAATTTGTTGGAACACAATCAATCCTACCTGAGAATTTATTTCATCTTGGCAATTTCCTCCTTTAGAGTGCTCAACTAGGCTAGTTGGTTTTCCCCGACGCTCTCCATTGCCTTAGTTCTGATTTCTATTTTTTGTCATTTGTTCCTCTTCTTCTTCACTACCTTCTTGTAGATTTTGTCCATGTGTCCATTCATGATTAGGTCCCTCATAATAGGGTTTAATCTGATCCCTGATTCTGGTTCAGTCACAGGTTCAGTATGAATTTTAGTTGCTAATATCTACGCAACCAACCTTTATCTCTTACTCATTGATAAGACTGACATGTTAGTTGAAAACCTCATTGTACTGGATATTGTTCGATTAGTGTTGTCCATGTCTTCCAACCTCGCAGAGACCACAATTTTTGTCTCCCTTAATTTTACATAACTCAGGAAATCAATCTAGTTCGAGATTACTTCACTTATGTATGATGTTTGCACCCAATTCGTCACTAGGTGAGCAAATGAAGGGTGATTACATGCCCAATTGGGTCTTGCTGAGCATGACAGCTGTTAGGACCAGATATTGTACCCTTTTTGCCCATACTTTTTGCTATTATTTTACCCTTCATCACCTACATTTTGACTTATACTATCATTTCATCTAATCATTCCAAGGTATACAACGTCCTTTCTCATTACTTTATGCTTAATCCGTTTTGCATAATACTTTACATTACTTTTGAACCTAACCATTGATTAGAAGTGCAGAAGTGTCCATATTTGCAGAATAGTATTTCAGACCGATGCTGAAACACAGAACTGCCCAAAGCCACCATTGAGCTGATGCTAAAACACGGGAGCTGCTACACAGTCCAAGGATGCATATGCCGAAACACGAAGCAGTTACACGGTTCATGCAAATACTGAACACGGAGCTGGTACTCAGTTCAGAACAGATGCTGAGACACAGTAGAGACCGCCAC
>SNQJ01S0006933.1:262881-287322 GCA_010110895.2 Picea sitchensis | reverse complement strand
TGACTTGGAGGATTTGAAGTTCCCTATTTGTCAACTTCTATGTTTGATAATGTGAGAACCAGATAACGGGGAGTTATTTGGATGCCTATCCCCGAAATCCTACCTAGACTATAAACTTCTTTTGGCACCTCCTGTGGAGGAAAACTTAGTGAGTTTTTAGAAAGTTTTTAGATGAAGTTGTTTTGTGAGGCTGGGGGTGAAAACCAACCTCGTTTGATTAAAAGTGGGAGTGGATAGTCATGTCAAGAAAAGATGGGGTGTTTTCGGAATCCCTTTGGAGGAAACCTACTTAGACCTCCATGTTTCGAGAAGAGGCTATGTGAGTGAGAAGTGACTTTTGTGTGTGAGTGAAAGTGCGCCAAGTTTTAGTTAATTAGATGTCACCTTGCTGCATGTGGACTTCACTTGGTCCTTACACGAGTTTGATTACCTAATTAGCTAGATGTCATTGGTACAACCTTGCATAATTTTAAAATCCCTAGGAAACTAGCATGTGGACATGTGGTCCGTTACTATCCTTTAACTCCCTATGTGTGAGTTAATCTAGAAAAAGCATGAAACTATCCTAGATTGAACATGTGGGCATGTATGGGCCCGTTACAAATTTAGGATATGTTTGACAAATGAAACTAAGAGGGGTCCCAAAAGGGCCTTTGTCCTCTCCTAAAGGTTTTGAAATTTTGTTAATGGAGATGAGATTGTTTTCGCAATCTTTTTCTGGTTCTCAAGATCGCTTGAAGGCGCAAGAGAAGAGCATACTCAAGGATTGTTACTTCAATTTCTAGTTCCAAAATGTGAGTTTAGATGTGATTTAAAATTTGATGTTCACCTTAGATTGTAAATCAAAGCAAGCCATCCACGTGGCAAAAATCAAATAAGGGAAATTGATTTTTATCCACCTAAGTGCCTATGTTTGTTTGACTATCCCCTTTATAAGTTGAGGGGTCCAAGTGGTGCAGTATTTAGAGCATGCATAACATCATTATTAAGAAGGAAAATGACTTTCCCCACATCCCAAGACCTTACAATGTAAATTTTAGTTCAGATGCATGGCCTCTAGTGTATACAGAGGCACATGAAGCGCAGGTGCGCGATCAGAATTGCGACAGAAAGCGCATGCGCGCGGAGGAAAACTGCTGCTCAGGCGCATGCGCGCATGATGTGCGTCTGTGGGGTGGAATACCCACGCGCCTATGACAAGCGGCCGAGAAAGAAAATCCGAATGGATTTCTCTCAATTCTCTTGTGAATTGACTGGTTAGCAGGTCGGCAGAGGCCGATTTGTGTACCTACAAGTTAATGAAACTAAAAGGAAAGCAAAATAAACCCAAATGAGGGAGGAATTGATACCTTCTCCCCAGTATGGTCGCCAATCTGTTTGCACCCAATTCGTCACTAGGTGAGAAAATGAAGGGTGCTTACATGCCCAGTTGGGTCTTGCTGAGCATGACAACTGTAGAGGAAAGGGTTAGAAAAAGAACAACAAAACTACAAGCAAGAATTAAATTAAAACAAACTAAAACTATGAGCATATGGATAAAAAAATAAAAACACAAAAAGACCAATATCACCAATGTTTTTAGGCTGATCAATTGATGAAATCAAAGTACAATGAATAAAGGGGACTATGAGTCCCTTCTTTCTCCAATGGAAGGCTCTTGAGGCCCTCACAAACTTGCTCTCCTTACAATAAGAAAATGAGAATGATGGTGAAAGAACTCCTAGCACATCCACTCAATGTAGAGGTGGATAGCTCAATGAAATGGTGCTAATGTGTTATTTTCAAGGAGTGAGTCCTTAAAACAATCTAAGCAGCATAACATTACATGAAATTCCTTGAGAAAATGATGTTTCCTCATGGCTTTTTATATCATAGCATTGGGTGATTATGTAACTCCTTTGAGGTGTGAAAAGGGGCTCTTTAGGGCTTAATTAGGTCTTTGACCAGCCTACCATGCAGATTCAGCTCAAATTTGGGAGTCAAATCGGCTTGGGAGATGATCCATAAGTGGTTGGGAGGCCGACAAATTCCATATATGCACCGTTTAGCAGGTGCGTGGGTTTTTGCGCCAACAACCACGCATCGTGCACGCATGCGCGCATTGTACGTTCTTGTTCCGCGCATATGCGCGCGCACCCAACTTCTGTAAAGCGCCTTTCAATTTTTGGTTACTTTGTATAGTTTTTGACCCTTTTGCAATGTTGTGAAATTAATTCAGTGCCATGAATGACTTCATTCCTGTTTGACGATGCTGAGTTCTTGTCGCCATGTGCGGATGAAATTTCAGTGATAACACATGAGATGATGATTTCCCGGAGTAGAATAAGGCCACCCATATTTGAAGACCAGTTGTCCTTGAATCCTAATCATGAATTATTGACAGGGTACATTAGTTTTCCATGATTTACCAATCTACTTTGAATGATGAGATTTTGAGTTATTTATATGATGATGTTCACTTGACATGTGAGACAGGAAGTACCTGAACCAATGACGTGAGGTTATTTGGCTAGTCATCACCTCCCCCACGAGTTGTTGATATGACACAGTATAGCACGTGACATCGGGGTTGTTTGGAAAATGGTTTCAAGTAGACTTATTTTCACTATTATGTACTTATAAGGGTGCCACACGTCCGCTACTAAAACCACAATGGTTTTCCCCAGTCCACCCTCGCATAATTAAATTTCGTGTTATTTCACCACATGATATGGGTCTCAACCATTGATCTGGGATATTTCAAGATCAACGGTCTGTAGGATTCCTCCTTCGCACTCCCTCTATATTTTTCCACATTGTCACCACATATGACCTGAGCCTCCAAATTATGTCGTGTCTCTACACTGCTTTAGTCACCTGCCAAATTTAAACTTGGATTTCAAGCATAAATTTTTGCAGAATCATTGGCATTGGAAACTGCAAGAGGGCCTATGGTATTTTCAATTCTATGCTTAGGATCCCAATCAACCCCTTTCTTCTCATATTCACTTTCACATTCTTGAGCATCCGGTCCTTCATTTTGAATCTATTTACATGCTTGGATGTTGTGTTGAATGTCCTGAGCATCATAGAAAATTTCTTGTAAGGACTTGGATCTTATTTCCATAAGGAGGAGAGACGAATCTGGATGGAGAGTAGTTGCATAATGGAGCATGGCAGCAACTTCAGTGGGTCAAATTTCTTTGGGAAAATTGTGATAGATATTGGAAAACCTTCTACTAAATATAGAAATAGTTTCATTGTCTTGCTCTTTCAAAGCATAGAATTCTCTAAGATGTAGGTCCAAATATTTCTTCTTGCCCCAAAACTTTAAAAAGAAATCTTTCAACTCCTCCCATGAGCTAATCGTCTTTGGCTGCAAATGCTTGACCTAGTCTTAGGTGTCTCCTTTGAAGGACTGAAAAAATGCCTTCATACACACATCATCATGGTCAATCTCAAACAAATCTATAAAATTCTCAAACCCTTGGATGTGTTTTTCAGCTGAGATGGTATTAGGTTCCCCATCAAACATAGGTAGGTACTTATAGTACTCAAGAGGAAAATCGTGAAGGATTTGAGGTAGATTCAAGGGATTATATCTATGCTGAATCTTGGGGGATGTTGGATTAAGTATAGGAGGTGAAATACTAGTCTTGGATTCATGAGGCTTATCGGTATGGTCCTTATATGTCTTAGATGGAATGTTTTTATCAAGGCCAAAGGTAAACTGAGAGGACATTCATGTAGCTTTAAGAGGGGGGTATATAATTTCTAGATTGTCATGGTCATCATTTGCATGCAGTAAGTAAAGAAGAACACATCTAGCATTTTGAAGAAAGGACCAAAGGAAACTTATAACAAATAGTAAAATGACCTAGAAAAAATCCCATTTTGAGCATTTGTTTTCTTTCATAATGCCTTCTCATACCTCTGCTAAGGGGAATCGTCTTTCAATGAATCCTATGAACTGCATTCAAAATTTGAGTGGAGTCACCAATAAATTTTTTGGATCTGGATTCTACATTAAGAGTGTAGTCACCAATAAATTTTTTGGATCTAGATTCTACATTAAGAGTGTAGTCACCATTGATGTTTTGGAAGCTAGATTCTGCATTGAGAGTGGAGTTGCCAGTGAAAATTCAAATTTTTGGTTTCTTCTACCAGTGGAATCACCTTCAAAATGTTTTTTTGATGTGGATTCGCTAGAGAATGAATACATCCAATATGTTCCTAAGTGTCTGCTGCTCTCAGACCTTAGAATACAACCATGTCGTTCTTTCTGAGGGAAAATTTTCAATTTTGTCCCCGACAACGACGCTAGAATGTAAGCACTCTGTAAATTTTGTCCGGTTGAATAGAAAAATGATAGAGGTAACTATTTCAACTAGCTTTAGAGATGACGCACTAGCCTTCTCAACTCATAGAGGGCTCTCTCATGTCATTGGGTATATCTATGGAAATCGATGGCTGGATTTGGTTTGTTTTGGGTTTTTTTTATAAAATAACTGAAGAAATGAAGATAACATTTGGGCTATGGAGTTTGAAATGAACAATGCATTGTTAAAAAATGAAAACTATCAAGAGGAAAAGGCTAAATGAGGCGATGAGTATGAGTTTATATCTAAAATTTGCATGGAAAGAGAGGAAAAAAGAAACATATAACTGGATCAGAAGATATTAAAATAAATTCTGAATCGGTTGAGAAGAAATACACATAGTCTAAATCTCTTAAGCCAAGAGCATCACAATAATGAATTCTGGGTTTTTGTTTCTCCAATTTAGATAGATGAAAGTGTAACTGAAATATAATATTACAGTAATCACATACTATGAGATAACACAAGACTCATATCACCGCCAATTAGAATATTTTCATAAACAATCAAAAATCCGCTTCTGCATTTATATATTCATTCTAGCCCCAAAGTTTACAAAAGTCTACCTGCTCAAAGGGAAGGATCCTCTTTTATCCCTTCTTTCTATATCCTTGAGATAATATATATAGAGAGGAATTACTTGAGGAATTCAAAACATTTAAACTTCCCCATAATTCTAACAATATAGATTAGTTACAAAAAGGAGTGATTTATAAAGATAATTATTCTATTTTAAAGGGATCATTACGAATCGGTCTCACACATATGGGGCCTTTTTCCTTGACCGCCATCTGTCCAAAATTTGTTGGAACATACTAAATCCTACCTAAGAATTTATTTCAGCTTGGCGATTTCCTCCTTTAGAGTGTTCAACTAGGCTAGTTGATTTTCCTCGATGCTCTCCATCGCCTTAGTTCTCATTTATGTTTTTTGTTGTTTGTTCCACTTCTTCTTCACTATCAGCTTGTAGATTAGGTCCGCGTGTCCATTGATGATTAGGTCCCTCATAACAAGGTTTAATCTGACCCTTGATTTTGGTTCAGTCGCGGGTTCAGTATGAATTTTAGTTGCTAATATCTACACAACCAACCTTTCTCTCTTACTCATTGATAAGCCTAATATGTTAGTTGAAAACATTGTTGTACTGGATATTGTTTGATTAGCATTGTCCATGTCTTCCGACCTTGCAGAGACCACAGTTTTTGTCTCCCTTAGTTTTACAGAACTCAGGAAATCAATCCAGTTAGAGATTACTTCACTTATGCATGAGATGACGATTTCTAGGAGTAGAGTAAGGCCACCCATATTTGAAGACCTGTAGTCATTGAATCCTAATCATAAATTATTGGCAGGGTACGTTGGTTTTCCATTCTTTACCAATATAATTTGAATGATGATATTTTGAGTTAGTTATACGATGGCGTTCACTTGAAATGTCGGACGATAAGTATCTGAACCAACGACGTGAGGTGATTTGACTATCCGTGATGCAGGAGCATATCTCCACGTCGGCCAGCCAGCCAGCCAGCCACGTCAGCGGATTTCAAATCATGCATGCAAGAGAGGCACAACCTAATTTACAATTTGAAATGAATGTAATTAAATGTTTTAGGCTATTAAGACATAGAGCCATGCTTTACATAGGTGTAGAAGTAAATAGGCCTTTAAATGTTTTTGTAAGGATGAGATCTAGATCCGATCTGTAGACTACACATCCATTGAATGTAATTGAATAGGGTAGTTGAGGTTCGGAGGGAAGAGCTCGAAGAGCCCCCTCGGGTAAAAAGACCTTTTGGATCTCATTTTAAGATAGTTAGTAGAATGATTGAGCTAGCGTGAGATAGAGAAGGATCCGAGACCTTGTTATAGGCCATGCTTAGGAACACCTTGTAAAGAAATGCATTTTCCATTTTAATATAAATAGTTGTTTTTCTTGCATATTATCTGTGTTGAATGAATTCTTGTGAGTGTTATTTATATGCTGTGAATGTACGTTATGTTTATGAATTTGCAGGAGCTGTTCTGGTTTCAGGCTTGAGAGGTCTTTGGGATTCACACTAGGAGGGTATGACAGAACGCTGTGGGTTCTGATAGCCATGCATAGAGGGTGCATTTCTGAACTTTGCAGAGTCAGACAGAGGCATTCCAGGTGAGCACAAAAGTTGAAATCAACAAATCAGAGGAAGACCTCAAGGTTGCTCAATACCTTGGAGGTGAGGCTGTGTATGGGAAAACACAGTTGTAGACAGAATCTATGAGGAGTTATGTGAAGCTCTGCCAGGAGGGCATCGAGCTAGTGCAAGGACTGCACAAGAGAAGACTCTACAGGAGTGCAGACGTCAAAATAATTTGAGGATTCGAGAAGAGGAGATCATAAGATATAGCACTTTATGTGCGCAGAGACCCCATAGGAACACAGAAGTGGAAGAATCCTTCGAGGATTTGAAAGAAGGATAAGCTCAGGAGGGTTAGCGCATTCAATGCACAGAGAGTAATTGCAAGGAGTGCAGGATCCATAGAACTAATTGAAGAGTTCAGGATTCTCTAAATTCTAGGAGGGTAAGTGGTTTTATACAAGCAGGCGGGACTCGAATTGATGAGCTCGCAGAGGGATGAAGCAAAGATCGAGGCCTTTGAGATTTCAAAATTTATCCAAAATCCAGGAAGAAAAGCGCAAGTAGCAGGAGGAGTACATAGGAAGGATGGATCTAAACTGTCAGATCTCAAGCTCACATCTCATCATCCATTGGATCGGCAGGAAGTTGCACGCGGTTTAACCCCTAAGCATAGAGAAGTGGATACGAGAGTCTCGAAAGGTGTCAGTGTATCGAGATATTGACATTCAGGATTTCGGAGTTCCAGAGGGCGAGAGTTTGGGCACTCGACGTCAAAAGTCCCAAAATGGCGAGAGGGAATCTGATTCATTCGTGTGAGAGCGGATGCGTGTCACGTGATCATCCATTTCATAGATCCGGGCACCGAGATATCAAGAGATAAGGGATAGTGTCATCGGGGAGTCACAAGTCGCGAAATCCCGAGATTTAATTAGGGTCATTGGTCTAGCAGATGATCACAACAGTTGATTGTGATCAAAGTGGAAATTTTTGGGGCTAGCTGACGTCACATCAGAGTTTCAGGAATTGGAACTTTGGGGGTTCCGAGGACGAGAGCCCAAAGGCATTGTGGGAACATAAGTCCTGAAGGTACGAAAAGGTGAAAATCCGAGAGAAGGAGAATTTTGGGAAATTGAGATTCGGAGTATTGGGAATTCCGAGGACAAGAGGTCCAATACATTTTGGCATTTGAAAAGCCTGAATCGCGAAGAAGGAGAAGGCCGAGAAATTGCCAATCAACATTTCGCATATCGGTATTTCAGGGGTCCAGAGGACGAGGGGTTTAGCGCTTGGGTTGTGAAACCCGGAAATAGAGTCACGATCATATGAGATATGGTCATGTGGACTAGGAGATATCCCTAGGGATAAATGTTGTTGAACCATTTTGGCAAATCAGAAATTCGGTAAGCAAAGAGATCACGGGGACAAGGGTTCTTGTGACATCGTGAATTAAGAAACCCCGTAAATTGAAGTTTGCATTTCCTATGGGGAAAATGTTCACGGTCGTGCTCAGGCTGTGACAGGGGTAGAAGAAGGACCTGTGGATCGGGTTTTAATAGAGATTTCAGCAGGGAATCAAATGAGCTAATTCATCTCATGAATTAGATAGAACGATCCTGTGAGCAGACATAGGGTGCGTCATTAGTGTCGGCATCAATTTTGGTATCAGAGAACAAATTTTGTTTGTATATTGTAGATAGAAAGAGAAATTAAAATAAGACACAGCGTTGGAGACTCTGTAAGGATTATTTGCAGGTAGGCAACAGTCCATAGGCAATCAGGGGGACTGTAGGAGAGGCTGGAGAACTCAGGTTTGCAGGAGTGAGCAACAGATTTTCCAGAAGGGTAGACAAAGACAACACCATGGCTATTGAAGGCTGTAGGTCTGCTGGGAGGAAGAGCAAAGAAGAAAAGATTGCAAAAATAGATAAAGAGCTCGTTGATATAAGGGAAGACATAGAAAATCTTGCATTATGGATGCAACAGAAAGCCAAGCCAATATGGGTATATGAATGGCCCATGAGGAAGGAAAAAATGAAATGGCCAGTCAAGCAGCTGCTGGTCATATGACAATGAAGGATATTAAAAGGATGGTTGAGGAATGCTGAAAACCTCGACGGACCTAAGGAGATGGTTCAGATATGTGAACCAGAGACTGGGAGAATTCTCGGTGAAGAGAATGAAATGGGTTCAACTGAAGATCTCAAGAACTGCCAGGAGGGCAGAGAGGAAATTCCAAATTTCCAGGTGGGCAAGGAGTTGAGATCAGTTGAAGATCTCATGGACTATCAGGAGGATAGCCAAGGAATTTCACATTTCCAGGTGGGCAATGAAATGAGGTTGCTACGGGATCTCGAAGACTGCTAGGAGGGCAGTGGAAGCATCTCAAATTGTCAGGTGGGAAGAGATAAGAATACGAGACTATCTGAAGGTCTCATAGACTCAGAGGTGAGTTCAATCCAGCAAGGGGTGTTGATGGAGATGGGATCGGTTGATATCATAGTCTACCAGGGAAGCAGAAGGAAAATCCCATATTGCCAGGAGGGTAGGGATGAGCAGCTGAATTTAGATCAGCAGACGAAGCTAACTGAAGAGGAGAATCTAGGAAATCTTTTAATGATTGGGGAAATCAAAATATTCCTACCATTTACCCACAGAAAGGTAGAAATATGTGTTGCAAATGAGGTAGAAACAACCGAAGAAGAACAACCCGTTGTGACTGTCAAAAAGGAAGAATTGGAGCAAATATTGGAGACTGCCCAAACATAAGAGGGAGACGATGAGCATTCTGAGGAATGGCTCACTACATTCAGCCAGGAAGCTAAGTGGACTGCAACATAGGAATTTGTAGAAGAAGAAGCCAACAACCTTAGTTTGGCTAATCTGTATGAACAATTTGAAGCCCTGGAGAGAAGGGTGAAGGTGCAGAGTGTGCACATCCAATAAGTGAAGTTGGTAGTAGATGAAGAAGGCATGGGAGATCATAGTGATCTGCCCATTTGCAGAAAATTTTTGTAGCTAGGGAGACTGCATGAACAGGGCCAACCATTGGAGCAGATGGATGAAGTGATCGACATGATCAAGGAGAGGATGATCCGGTCAGCAGAAACTGTCAGCAAGGAGAGGCTGAGAAGAAGGAAAGAAGAAACAACAACAACGCAGAAGAAGCAACAATAGTAGCAGGGAGATGGAGCAGATGAACAACTCCAGGAATTTGTTTGGGATCCAGGAGAATTTCCATATCTGAGAATTTCCACGTCGGCCAACCAGCCAACTAGTCATGTTAGCAGATTTCAAATCGTGCATGCAAGACAGGCACAACCTCATTTAAAATTTGAAATGAATGTAATTAAATGTTCAGGCCGTTGAGCCATAGAGTCGTTCTTTACACAAGAATAGAAGTAAATAGGCCTTTTTATCGTGCAGTTTGTATCTTAGGTCACAGGCTATAGGGTAATGGACAAACTGGCATAACAGGAACCTTCCCCACCCAATGTCACATCGATGGGGAGGTTATTTCTGTTTAGGGAGGTTAGCCCAGGGGATACGTCCCCGGTAACCTAGGGTTTGAAGAGGAAAATGATAAAAGGTCAAGTGTTAAGGTTTCCCTCCTCGCAGGTTACCACCAGTATCAGACAGTCTAGCTAATCAACCAATAAAGAAGTGAATTCCCTGTTGAAAACACCTTCCTGGAACAAGACAACACAAAATGTATATTTGCAGGCTACAACTCAAATGGTTAGTACTTCTTAACTATCTAATTTCATTTAATAAGCAATGTAATAGATAAGATGAAGTCAAAGTTTTTCTAAATAACCTATTCAAGATCACCAATTCATCAATATCTATCAAAATGACTAAACCTATAGTATATCCAATCAACAATTTGTTCAATAAATACTAGACGCCATCATTTAATTCCTCATTCATTAGTCAAAAATAGATTGTTGCATCAAGTATGACTTCTCCTCTTTTCAACCTATAACTTCAACGCTAGCTCAGAAAGAGGGAGAAAAGATTAGCAACGACTAGGCTATATCTTCCTTTTTCAATGGCTAAAACTATTTCTCAAACAAGGGGACATATAGCAATGACCTACTTGTGTGCTTGCTACCTAGGGTTTCAAGATTCAACAATATAATAGAAAATGTAAGAAATTAAGCCTACAACCATTCACTTAAGAAGTTTTGCATGAAAAAATTACTTACATGTCATGAAGAAAACATAATCAAACACTAGTTGTAAACCTTCCTTGAAAGAAACACCACATATGCCAAGAGACATCCTCCAAGAAGAGTTGCACCTCACTTAAAACACCAAAAACACCAATATAGGGTGGAAAAGATAGTATCTCACAAGAGAGTGAGTTACGTTATGTTCAAATGAGGGAAAAACATCCTCAATATATATCAATCCATGACCTTTTAATTACAAAATAGGTCATTAAAACAGCCAACAAGGCTGACTACAAAATTTACATTGTTTTAACATTAACTGGTAAATAAATGACATAAAATGAGCAAAAGGTGGGACGTCAAGCCCTTCTGAGGGAGATGTTGGCCCTTTTTGGGCATATCCAGCATCTAGAAGTCAGACGTTAGCCCTTCTGGGGCTCCTCCAAGATGCCACACGTGCCAATAACCTCATCACACTGCCACACGCTCAAGATAACATACAACTCTCTTAGGTGATGTCCTTTCCATCAAGGGGAAAACGTTCCATCTGAAGTGGGTGATCCCCCCTAGGTCGGGCTCAGCCAAAGTGTCCTGGGTGGAACATCCTTCTTTATTCATGTGCAAAGGCTCATCATAACGTTGTCCTATCTCTGCCATCCCAACAACCATCTGATGGGCTCTTTAGCCCCATGGAGGTCCGAGCTAATCATCTCCCCATGTGTACCGGTCCACTGGTACCTGTCCATTGGGCATGGTCCTGCACATAAAAAACTTCACCCTCCATGAGCTCATTAGTCCTTGGGATCATAGCAATATCAATCATATTTCATCATTAAATTCATCAAATACATGCATGAGATCCCTAGCATATCCTCTAACAGCTCAAAGATATTACACTGATCTACTATACAAAGTTGAAGAAATAGACAGAACAACCTATTGGGCCAGTATTCATAAGAAGAATAAAGTTTCCACAGAAGATTATTCAAGCCATGTAACCTAAATTGATATGGTCTAAGGATGTCCAGCCATAGTGAATACCAGGGGTAGGTATTGTTCGTGGGTGCCTTTGTAGGAGGTGAGTTGTACCCGTCATGGATGTAGTTTTTTCCAAGCCCCTTTATAGCCTTTATTCTTTTCTTATTTATTTTTTTTTCTTTCTTTTTTACTTCAAGGTCTGACCAGAGGACACTACCTTGGCATGGTGGCCAAAGTTGACAGTGTTACCCACTAGTATTTTCGCAGAAATGACAAGGCTAGCTCGTGATGAGACCCCCTTTCCCTTGGCCATGCAACCAAGGGTCATTTCCCTGGCGTGGTGACTAGATAATGGCAATTTCATACTACTAGATACCTATGAACATAATGGGTCAGCTCGTGATGAGACCTCCCATCCTCTTGGTTAGGCCTTGTTTTGTTATTTTTCTTCGGGTCCCTTTTATTTCTTATCGAGAGGTCTTTTACTGCCTTCTCGGAGATCCCTGGGTGAAGCATCTCTAGGTTTTATTTCCTATGGATTTTATATTTTCCCAGCTGCTTTTACCCCCAGGCCCTTTAGCCCCTTCTTCCCACAGGACAAAGTGTAACCCCTGAAATAGGTCATCCTAATGCCCAGACTAGGGGAATGGGATGGATGTATGGGAGATAAGATGTAAAGTGATAGTTTGGTGGGAGCGGACGAAGGCTCTTCAAATCCCCCCTGGTGGCTAACCAAAACCCATGGATACCAGCTTGCTAGGGCACCCCGTTAATATCCCAAACAATGGTCAAGTGGGTTAGTGTAAGATCCAAGCAGTCATTAGAAATGTAAGGAACCTGATGCATATATAAGAAAGTTATAATGATCAAACATGACACATACCATTATACCTAGACCAATTACCTCATGGAGAAAGAGTCTTCTCTGATGCAAGTCCAAGCCGATGGTGATGGATGTTGTTTCTGCTGACAGGACAAATATGGTGAAGAAGAAGAAGGATGGTCCCTCCAGGGCCATGCTTAGGTCAATCCTTCTCTTGGTACTCCATGTCTAGGACCTGTGGGCCTCGAGACATGATCTCCTAGTTATCCCTAGAAATCGGGGATAACATCTGGCTCCAACTCGAGGACATGTGCTCACCGTAGAGTGCATGAGAACCTCAACATCTCTAGCATAAACCTGCATACCTACTCACACTCGAAAAGATACATCAACAACAAAGGTGGGGTGGTATTGCCACCCCTCAAAATATAACATGTATACATATGAAATAAAACAATCAAATGCATATGAGGAAACACACATGAAATGCAGATGGTATAATACACGGAAAATGCCTACCTACTCATACTTACCTGTGTAGTCATGTCCCACCACCTTGGTGGGGTTTGAGGAGGCGTCCGCTGATGGGTAATGGGCGCCTTCTTCCTTCCAAGGTGGACAAGTAGTACGAGTTATCCACTAATTCCATCCCGACCTTCAAAGGTCCAAGCCATGATTGTGTACTTCCTTTTACATTAGTTGGCTCTCCTTTCTGAGTATCCCACATCCATACCAACTCCCTCTCCTTGTATTTTCGGATCTTGTGTTTGGTTGTTCCTTGAACAACCCTGGTGTACTGTATTGAGGGAGGTGGGTGGGCTTCTGGTGTAAAGGATTCCTATTGGGATGGATGGATTTGCATGTTTTCCTCATCCTTTTGTATTTTTAGTATCTTCATCGTCCCTACTTCTTTGTTCTAAAACTGATCTAGGAGTTGTTGATATTCCTCTTTCTTGGGCCACTCAATCTAGTCAAAATCTTCTTCTGCAGCAAATGGCATATCTTCTGCAGAATATTCTTGAAGAGTTTGTATCACATCTTTCTGTGCTTCATTTACAGAAGGAACGACATCTTGTACATGGTTTCCAGTTATCGACACATTGAGTAAGACTCCAATTGTTCCATCTTTCAAAGGCAATCGCAAAAAGGTGAGATCCATCTCAAGGGACCCGCCTATCATCGCACCAAACTTCCTAGACAACAACATTCCCCACACATCCAGGACATCGAAGACTATAATATCTATGTGAACGGTCTTCTCGGGGAATTCTTTTAACTGCACTTCGACATTTTCAACTACACCATGTGTGGGTATTGCTTTGGATTCAAATCCACACACATTTTTGTAAGTTCTTGTTACCTTCAGGCCCATTTGCTGCATGACTTTAAGAGACATCATGTTTGCACCAGCACTTGTATCCAACATGCAATTGTTAAGGTATTTATTGTTCATCATAAGAGTCATGAAGAAAGGTGTATTTTCACCATACTGGATCCTGAAATGGTCAGCTTATAGCATAATCAGAGGGTCCATAGGCTCAGTCGTTCCCGAAAAGAAGGTATTGAAGCGTTCTTTAATAGAAGGGATATTAATTGCTTCTTTTAAGGGAACATTCACATGCATCTTCGACAAAGCTCCTTCAAAATCAAAATCAAGGGTAATCTTATCAGCTTTGGACGTCTTGGGAGGAAGAACCTCAGGATTTTTTGGCTGATCAGTTGCAGGTTTCTTCGGGTTCTTTCTACGGTATACTTGGACTTCTTGCTTTTTAATATTTTCTCGTGACTCTTGGTCCAAGTTGTTAATTATTTCTAATCTTGCTGCTCTCGCTGCTTCCTTTAGGGCTTGTTGATGTTCTATATCAGTTATATGTATTTGAGGAAAGCTCGAAAAGCAGTCAAGATTGTTGACTTGTTGTTGGCTGGCATTGTAAGGACACTCATTCTCCCAATGTGCTTCGCTTCATTCCAGACACCAAGGATTTTCATCGACTACATTTGTAGGGGCCAGAGTATTAGGGACTTCATTTTCGTTCTTCGGTTTGTAATTTTGGTTCCCTTTCTGGAACGACCCTTTGAATGGAGGTCTAGGTGCCTGGGTTTGGGATTATTCAAGTCTAACGATCATGTTCATCATTTCTTCTTGACTCTTCATGATGTTATCGACTGAAGCTTGTAGCTTACTGATACTAGTGCAGAGATCCGAAGTAGGCTCAACATTGTGTACCACTTTCTGCTTGGTGTCTATTTTCCCCCTAGGGTTGGCAAAGGGCTCAATCTTGGATGAAAGGAGATTTCCTTCAATATTGGTTGCAAGATCTTGGGATTCTTGAATGGACTGAGGGTCTTTGTCTCTGAGAAGATACCCTAATTGCCACTGAAATATCTAGTATAAATGTGAACAATATAATCATCTTTCAGATGGTGGCTTGGGGGGATTCGTTGGAGTAATGCTTCGAACCTGGTATGAAATTCCCAAATGGATTCATTCTCACGCCTGGCAAGGCTATTTAGTCGGGTGAGTAGCATGTTCAGATCTTCTTTGATACTCCACCTTCTGAGGAATATTTTCTCAAGTCTATCCATGGTTTTGATGCTTCCATCAGGCAGGCCAAGATACCAACATCTTGCAGCATCATAAAGGGTAGCAGATAATAACTTCATGACCAAGTCCTCAACATCCTCACTAATGGGGTGAAGCTAAAAAAATGCCTAGAAGTTACTCATATGCTCTTCGGCACTAGTAGCATCAGTGCCGGTAAACTTAGGCAACCACTTCTCATATTTGGGTGGCATTTGCCTAGGGTAGCCAGGTATGGCTGACATGTCTAATGGCTTGAACAAAGTAGATGACCATTGTCTCTGATTGTTGACTGGGTTTGTAGTACCGATCTGAGAAGTAGACATATTTAAAGGAAGTCTCTTTCCAAAAAGTTACTTGACAACAAGTGAATTAGCAGGAGGCTTCCTTCTGAAAGCTAGAGGAGGGTTATTGAACCTCCTTTTGGTTTGTGGAGTCGCCAGATAGTTTTCCTGAAACTATCAAAGAATAGGGGAATGAAGTCTTAGTGGAGTCGCCAGGTAAGCTTGTAAGAGAAAGGTCTTTGAGGCAAGGCTTACCAAAGGATTTGCCATTGAGGAAGATTGACTCAGTGTTCCCTGGAAACGACGCCAAAATGTTATCGCACAGTTTGTATCTTAGGTCACAAGCTATAGGGTAATGGACAAACTGGCGTAACAGGAACCTTCCCCACCCAATGTAACCTCAATGGGGAGGTTCTTTCTATTTAGGGAGGTTAGCCCAGGGGAGACGTCCCCGGTAACCTGGGGTTTGAAGAGGCAAAGGATAAAAGGTCAAGTGTTAAGGCTTCCCTCCTCGCAGGTTACCACCAGTATCAGACAGTCCGGCTAATCAGCCAATAAAGAAGTGAATTCCCTGTTGAAAATACCTTTCCGGAACAGGACAAAACAAAATGTATATTTGCAGGCTATAACTCAAAGGGTTAGTACTTCTTAACTATTTGATTTCATTTAATAAGAAATGTAATAGATAAGTTGAAGTCAACGTTTTTCTAAATAGCCTATGCAAGATCACCAATTCATCAATATCTATCAAAATGACTAAACCTATAGTATATCCAATCAATAATTTGTTCAATAAATACTAGACATCATCATTTAATTTCTCATTCATTAGTCAAAAATAGATTGTTGCGTCAAGTATGACGTCAACCTAGGTTAGTGTCATTAGGGTTAGTTAGGGTTTCAAAAAATGAATGTTTAAAAAATGATTTTTCACACTACAGCTCAATGTTGGAGATATTACCAGTGCCTTAGGGTAGATGGAGTCAAAAGCAAGGGCAAAAGTATCGGGAAGATTCAAACTTAGAGACTAGAAGGTAGGGTTCCAAGGTGCTACAATGGCAGGGCCCTAGAATCAAAACCCTAGGGGAAGGAGGCTCACTCTAGTGTTGCTTAAGCAAGGCCTTGTGCTCCTTCCTCCTTCTCTAAATACACTTGACAAAATGGCTAGCTTCAAAGCATAAATTTAAGGGAGAAGGTGTTGCAAAGGCAAGGCCTTCAAACCCTAGGAGGTGAAACCCTAGGTGTAGTCCAACTAGGCCTAGGACGTCTCGTCTTTTCAACCTATAACTTCAACGCTAGCTCAGAAAGAGGGAGAAAAGTGTAGCAACGGCTAGGCTATATCTTCCTTTTTCAGTGGCTAAAACTATTTCTCAAACAAGGGGACATATAGGAATGACCTACTTGTGTGCTTGCTACCTAGGGTTTCAATATTCAACAATATAATAGCAAATGTAAGAAATTAAGCCTACAACCATTCACTTAAGAAGTTTTGCATGAAAAATTCACTTACATGTCATGAAGAAAACATAATCAAACCCTAGTTGTAAACCTTCCTTGAGAGAAACACCATATATGCCAAGAGAAATCCTCCAAGAAGAGTTGTGCCTTGCTTAAAACACCAAAAACACCAAGCTAGGGTGCAAAATATAGTATCTCACAAGAGAGTGAGTTATGTTATGTTCAAATGAGGGAAAAAAATCCTCAATATATATCAATCCATGACCTTTTAATTACAAAATAGGTCATTAAAACAACCAACAAGGCTGACTACAAAATTTACACTGTTTTAACATTAACTGGTAAATAAATGACATAAAATGAGCAAAAGGTGGGATGTCAAGCCCTTCTGAGGGAGATGTTGGACTTTTTGGGCATATCCAGCATCTGGAAGTCATGCGTTATCCCTTCTAGGGCTCCTCCAAGATGCCACACGTGCCAATAACCTCATCACACTGCCACACGCTCAAGATAACGTACAACTCTCCTACGTGACGTCATGTCCATCAAGGGGCAAACATTCCATCTGAAGTGGGTGATCCCCCCTAGGTCGGGCTCAGCCAAAGTGTCCTAGGTGTAACATTCTTCTTTCTTCATGTGCAAAGACTCATCATAACGTTGTCTTGTCTCTTCCATCCCAACAACCATCTGATGGGCTCTTCAGCCCCATGGAGGTCCGAGCTAATCATCTCCCCATGTGTACCATTCCATTGGTACCTGTCCGTTGGACATGGTCCTACACATCAAAAACTTCACCCTCCATGGGCTCATTAGTCCTTGGGATCATAGCAATGTCAATCATATTTCATCATTAAATTCATCAAATACATGCATGAGATCCCTATCATATCCTCTAACAGCTCAAAGATATTACATTGATCTACTATACAAAGTTGAAGAAATAGACAGAACAAACTATTGGGCCAGTACTCATAAGAACAAGAAAGTTTCCATAGAAGATTATTCAAGTCATGTAACCTAAAGTTATATGGTCTAAGGATGTCCCGCCATAGTGAAGACTAGGGGTAGGTATTGTCCATGGGTGCCTTTGTAGGAGGTGAGATGTACCCGTCATGGATGAAGTTTTTTCCAAGCCCCTTTATTGCCTTTATTATTTTCTTATTTATTGCTTTTTCTTTCTTTTTTACTTCAAGGTCTAACTAGAGGACACTACCTTGGCATGGTGGCCAGAGCTGACAGTGTTACCCACTAGTATTTTCACAGAAATAACAAGGTTGGCTCGTGATGAGACCCCCTTTCCCTTGGCCATGCAACCAAGGGTCATTGCCCTGGTGTGGTGACCAGATAATGGAAAAATCATACTGCTAGATACCTATGAACATAATGGGCTGGCTCATGATGAGACCTCCCATCCTCTTGGTTAGGCCTTGTTTTGTTATTTTTCTTCGGGTCCCTTTTGTTTCTTATCGAGAGGCATTTTATTGCCTTCTCGGAGATCCCTGGGCGAAGCATCTCTAGGTTTTATTTCCTATGACTTTTATCTTTTACCAGCTTATTTTACCCCTTGGGCCTTTAGCCCCTTCTTCCCACAGGATAAAGTGTAACCCCTCAAATAGGCCATCCTAATGCCCGGACTAGGGGAATGGGATGGATGTATGGGAGATAAGATGTAAAGTGATAGTATGGTGGGAGCGGGCGATGGCTCTTCAAATCCCCTCTGGTGGCTAACCAAAACCCATGGATACCAGCTTGCTAGGGCACCCCATTAATCCCCCCAAAAATGGTCAAGTGGGTTAGTGTAAGATCCAAGCATTCGTCAGAAATGTAAGGAGCCTGATGCATATATAAGAAAGTTATAATGATCAAACATGACACATACCATGATACCTGGAACAATTACCTCATCGAGAAAGAGTCTTCTCTGATGAAATTCCAAGCCGATGGTGATTGATGTTTTTGTTGCTGACAGGACAAATCTGGCGAAGAAGAAGAAGGATGGGCCCTCCAGGGCCATGCTCAGGTCAATCCTACTCTCGGTACTCCATGTCTAGGACCTGTGCGCCTCGAGACATGATCTCCTAGTTATCCCTAGAAATCAGGGATAACAGGCCTTTAAATTTTTTTGTAAGGTTGAGATCTAGATCCAATCTATAGACTAGACATCCGTTGAATGTAATGTAATAGGGTAGTTGAGGTTTGGAGGGAAGAGCTCAAAGAGCCCCCTCAGGTAAAAAGACCTTTTGGATCTCATTTTAGGATAGTTAGTAGAATGATTCATCTAGCGTGAGATAGAGAAGGAGCCGAGACCTTGTTACAGGCCATGCTTAGGAACACCTTCTAAAGACAAGCATTTTCCATTTTAATATAAATAGCATTTTTTCCTGCATATTATTTGTGTTGAATGAATGTCTGTGAGTGTTCTTTATATGCTATGAATGTACGTTATGTTTATGCATTTGTAGGAGTTGTTCCGGTTTCAGGCTTGAGAGGTCTTTGGGCTTCACAACAGGAGCGTGTGACAGAACACTGCGGGTTTTGATAGCCGTGCACAGAGGGTGCATTTCTAAACTCTGTGGAGTCAGACAGAGGTGTGCCAGGTGAGAACAAAAGTTGAAATCAACAACTCAGAGGAAGACCTCAAGGTTGCTAAATACCTTGGAGGTGAGGCTGTGTATGGGAAAACACAGTTGTATATAGAATCTCTAAGGATTTTCTGTGAAGCTCTGCCAGGAGGGCATCAAGCCAATGCAAGGAGTGCACAGGAGAAGACTCTACAGGAGTGCAGACATTAGAATCCTTTGAGGATTCGAGAAGAGGAGCTCAGAAGAGATAGCACTTTATGTGTGCAGAGACCCCGTAGGAACACGTGAGTGGAAGAATCCTTAGAGGATTCGAAATAAGGATAAGCTCAGGAGGGTTAGTGCTTTCAATGCATAGAGCGTAACTGGAAGGAGTGCAGAAGCCATATAACTAATTGAAGAGTTTAGGATTATCTAAATTCCAGGAGGGTAAGTAGTTTTATACAAGTAGGCGGGACTCGAATTGATGAGCTTGCAGAGGGACAAAGCAAAGATTGAGGCCTTTGAGATTTTGAAATTCTTCCAAAATCCAGGAAGAAAAGTGCAAGTAGCAGGAGGAGTGCACATGAAGGACGGATCTGAACCGTTGGATCTCAAGCTCACAACCTCTCATTCATTGGATTGACAGGAAGTTGCACGAGGTTTAACCCATAAGCACAGAGAAGTGGATACGAAAGTCCCGAAAGGCGTCGGCGTATCGGGATATCGACATTCGGGATTTTGGAGTTCCCGAGGGTGAGAGTTCGGGAACTCGATGTCAAAAGCCCCGAAATGGCGAGAGGGAATCTAAGTCGTTCATCTAGGAGAAGACGTGTGTCACGCAATAATCCGTTTTGGAGATCCGGGTACTGAGATATCAAGAGATAAGGGATAGTGTCATCGGGGAGTCACAAGTCATGAAATCCCAATATTTAATCAGGGTCGTTGGTCTAGCGAACGATCACAGTCATTGATTGTGATCAAAGTGTAAAGTTTTGGGGCCAACTGATGTCACGTCAGAGTTTCAGGAATCGGAACTTCGGGGGTTCCGAGGACGAGAGCCCAAAGGCATTGTGGGAACAGAAGTCCCGAAGGTACAAAAAGGTGAAAAGCCGGGAGAAGGAGAATTTCGGGAAATCGGGATTCGAAGGATCGGGAATTCTGAGGATAAGAGGTCCAATACATTTTGGCATTTGAAAATCCCAAATCGTGAAGAAGGAGAAGGCTGGGAAATTGCCAATCGACATTTCGAATATCGGTATTTCGGGGGTCCAGAGCACGAGCGGTTGAGCGCTTGGGTTGTGAAACCCAAAAATAGAGTCGTGGTCATATGAGATATGGTCATGTGGACCAGGAGATAGTTCTGGGGCTAAATGTTGTTGAACCATTTCAGCAAATTGGAAATTCGATAAGCGAGGAGATCACAGGGACAAGGGTTCTCGTGACATCAGAAATTAAGAAACCCCGAAACCCGAAGTTTGCATTTCCTATGGGGAAAATGTTCATGTTCGTGTTCGAGCCATGTCAGGGGTAGAAGAAGGACTTGTGGATTGGGTTTTAATAGAGATTCCAACAGGGAATCAAATGAGCTAATTTGTCTCATGAATTAGATAGAATGATCCTATGAGCGGACGTAGGGTTCATCATTAGTGTCTGCATCAATCCGTCACCTCCCCCCATGAGTTGTTGATTTGACACATTATACCACGTGACATCAGGGATGTTTGGAAAATGGTTTCAAGTAGACTGCTTTTCATTTCGATGTACTTCTAAGGGTGCCACATGTATGCTACTAAAATGACAATGGTTTTCCCCGGTCCACCCTCGCATAATTAAATTCCATGTTATTTCATCACCCAATATGGGTCTCAACCATTGATCTGGGATATTTCAAGATTGATGGTCCGTAGGATTCCCTCCTTCGCACTCCCACTATATTTGTCGACATTACCGCCACATATGACCTGGGCCTCCAAATGACATCGTGTCTCTACACTTATTTAGTCACCTGCCAAATTTAAACCCATATTTCAAGCATAATCATTATGGTTATAACAGATTGTATCTCTCCAAAAACATTCTGGAATCTTGGCTTCATTTAGCATGGTTCTTGTGACTCCTTGAACTATTTTGTTTTTCCTTTCTACCACTCCATTCTATTGAGGAGTCCTGGGATATGAAAATTTTAATTCGATACCATTGTTTTCACATAATTGAATGAACTCTTTAGAGGTGAATTCTCCTTCATTTTCTGATCTCAGAAAATTAATTTAGAGATCTGTTTCATTCTCTACAAGGGTTTTGTATGTTTTAAACTTCTCAAAGGCTTCTGATTTTTCTTTTACAAAGTATACCTAGGTCAATCTTATGTAATCATCAACAATCAATGTAAAATACTTTTCACCATAAGTACTATTAGTTTTGGTAGGTCCACATAGATCTGTGTGAATACGTTCTAATGGTTTTGTTGTGGAATGCCCTTTTTTTTTAACCTAACTCCTGTTTGCTTTCCTATTTGACAATGTTTACAAATAGAATCTGAAGGATTAATAACCTTTGGTAGATCACTAAATGCCTCTTTCTTGTTTCCTCTGATCAAGTTGTCAAAGATTAAATGTCTCAAACTTATATGGCATAGCCAACTTTTATCTATTTGGCATAAACAACATTTGTCTCCATCTATATTAAGTATCTATACATTTCTATATGTTCTTGGTGCAACTGGTACTAGCTTTTCAGTGTCCTTTTTTCTGATCTCACATTTCTGAGAATCAAAAGTAAGTATGTGGCCCTGATCACATGTCTAACTTAAACTTAGGATATTAGGTTTGAGAGTTTCTACCAAAAGTACATAGTCTTCTTTGGTTTTGTTATTTCCTAAACTGACATTGCCTTTTCCTAGTATTTTGGCTGACATATTATCTCCAAAAGTCACTTTTCCTTTTCCTTTCTTGTTTAAATTGAGAAATTTTCTTTGATCTCAAGTCATGTGTTTGGAACATCCACTCTCTATATACCACTGAAATCCTTAATTTCTCACACACAAGGCTACAATGCACTTTGTTTTCTTTTTCTTCCATACTTTTTTATTATTGGGAATATTTATCCTTTTATCATATTTGGGTAATCTACATTCACTATATTTATGACCATAGATGTTTCATTTGTAAAATTCCATATTGTAGTGTTGTAATAGAGAGAAGGAGTTATAGTTTCTCTTTTTTGCATTATCCTTATTATTTCCATATCTTTGAACATTTCTTGGACTTTACTCTCTATAAGATTTACAATGTATTGTTTAATGTCCAAAAAAATTCCAGGAATAGCAATAACCAAGGAACATATATTGATTTATGTTAGAGGGATTCCTTTTGATGATTCTATTCTTCTCATTATATTTTTCATTAGTAGAAGGTGGAGAATTATGTTTATTTGGGATAGTTTGAAATGGTATTGTTCTTGTTTTCTTTTCTTTTTTATTTATGGGTTTATTAAGAACATATGCATAGCTTATTTTGTCATTTTCTTGTTCTGTAGAGGGATCATATCCTAGTCCCATCTTATCATTTGATGATATTTGACTGCTAGAATGTTATTCAATATTTTTGAGTTTTTTCAAATTTAGACTGGATATCTTATTTTTCTAGTTTCCCTTTTAGTTGTACTATTTCATCCTCCAATATCTTACACATTTGTTGTTTTCCATTGATTTCTTTATTCAATATTTATTCTTTTCTTGTGGTTTCTTGGAGTTGTGTTTTTAACTTAATAATCAATTGTTCTGACTCACTAATGGTTTTGGAAACTTCGTTCTCTCTTGATTTAGTATCTTCTTCAATCTCTAGAAGTTCTTCCCTTAGTAACCTATTTTGTTTTTAGTTTTTCTTAGTTCTTCAATTACACGAAGTAATTCTTCATCAAAGTTCACTTCTTCTTCATCTTTCGAATTATTATCATATTGAGTTTTTATTCCCATAAATAGAAGCTCTGGCTCCTCTTATTCATTTTCTTCCGATGAGCTATTGTCTTCTTGGGTAAAGAACACTTTCTTTTTCTTGTAGAACTTATTTTTATCATTATTTTTTATTTTCTTCTAATATTTGAAGGTTATTTCATCATCACTTTCCTCCTGCTTAAGATAGGGGCATTTATTGGAAAAGTGTCCAATTTTTCCACAGTTGAAACATATTAGAGGAATATTTCCTTTGTATGTCCCAGTCCCTTTCTTCAGTTTCTTTACAAAGTTGTCAGTTTCTTCATCAGATATATCTGATAACTCATCATTGGTCTTTTTCTCCTACCTAATATTTGTTTTAGATGCTTTAAAGGTTGCTTCTCTTTTTCATGGTTTTTTTTTTCCCGTTCTCATCTCATATGCTGTAAAAATTCCATGAAGTTGATCTACTGTGAGTTTGTCAAGATCTGGCCTATCTTCAATTGTATAAATATTGACATCATATCTCATAGGTAATGACCTTAATATATTTTGTACAATAGACTTATCGGTAAGTTCTTCTCCTTCTTCTCTTATTGAATTAACTACCTCATCTACCCTATGAAAGTATTCAACAATGTTCTCTTTTTCTTTCATTTTCAAATTTTCAAACTGATTTCTATAGTTTTTTAGTTTTTCTTCCTTGAATTAGCTATCTCATTCATATACAACTTCCAATTTCTCCCACTTTTCCTTAGCTAACTTACAATGCATAACCTTCACACAAATAAAATTTGTCAATCCTCCTAGAATGGCATTAACTACTCTTGAGTTTTCATTGCAGATTTTCTTTCCTACAATATCTATGGGTTAGTTGGTTGGTCCAATGTAACCATCTACAACAGATTTCCAGACCTCAAAACCAAGATCCAACAAGAAGATTTCCATTCTTATTTTCCAGAGAGAATAGACACCTCCATTGAATAATGGTGCTTTGTTGGAAGACAATCCCTCTTGCCGATCCATTTATTTTAGGATATACCTTCCAGTTATCATACTGTGTTGAAGGAACTTTATTTGATACCAATCGCTGGAAATACTGATAGGGGGGGTGAATCATTATTACCCATTTTCAACAAGTCCCAATTACTTTCATATTTTATTAATTACCACAATAG
>SNQJ01S0006933.1:225424-262871 GCA_010110895.2 Picea sitchensis | reverse complement strand
AATTAAAATGAATTAAAAGGTTTTATAAATAATAGTGAAGGACACCAATCCTTTTTAGAGCACCAACTCTAGGAGACAAAAATCCCCTTCTTCAGGGCACCAACCCTAGGAAGCACCAACTCCCTTGTCTTTAGGGAACCAACCCTAGGAAGCACCAACGTCCTTGTCTTTAGGGAACCAACCCTAGGAAGCACTAAATCTCTTATCTAGTAAAGAATATGAATCCTTCCTTGCTCCTCCCTTCCACCCTCACTACATAAGTATCATCAGTTCCTCTTCTTGGACTCTGCTTCTACTTTGATCTTCTAATCTAGACTACATAAACATTTCTTCTTCACCATTTTTGCTTGCTTATATAGTTTTCCAACTAGTGTGACCGTTGAAGCATTGTGTCCCTTTTATTTAAACTATCACACTTCTTCATTTAAATTAACAATAATAACATTTTTTTTATCCATTATTATTCATACATTATCATGAAAGCTTTTCAATTTTGTGAGAGGAATTTTCATAAATCGATCACTGATATGGATCAATTTTGTTTTAACTTAATCCCATGTCTCTTTATCTCATTCTTAATTTATGTTGATCAGATATAATATTTTTTATTAGATTTTTAATGTATTGCAGGTATTGTATTACTTAGGATAAAGGAGGACAAAGTCCATGTCTTATATGGTTCAACCTTCCTTCTTGACCGAGATAAATTTATTATTATGTTTGTTAAATTTTTCACAGAAACACTTCAGGACCTCTATTCCATATGACCACAAGTGGTGGCTAGGAATTAATCCAAACATGTGCTTAATAACTTATCAAGATCAACAGTCACGTTTTTATTTCACATTGATATGGATGGTTCTCTTTCACTTCGAAACTTTTCCCTTCTACCCTTCTGGTAGTTTCTAGTAGGATAAACTTGATATCTTCAAAGGACATACTCCAGAAGTGACATAGCTTGCTGACATCACTGTTGATGTGGCACTGTCTTAGGTATATTTGTCTCCTATATTCATGACTTACGTTTACCTAAAGTTCCAACTGGACCTTAACACTAGTCACCATCTGATTGTGCCACATGTCCTAGTTGACGTGGATCTCCTGAAGTGTGATATGGCTTTCCTCTTTTGATCATATGTCAGACGGTTTAGTTTTCACCTGGATTCTTGACCCAAGTACCCTCATTCACTTAGGTACTTTTGGGATCCAGCCTTCTAGTGAACTTACATGTTTTAGACCCCTTTTTGTCGAAGTGGTCAGCACTGAAGTTGGCCACCATTGGACCCGCCTATCCTCATCCAACATTCACCATGCAATGCCCAGATCGGATGGCCCCCATTAACTTCGATAATTTAGGGCTCTGACCTTCGAGTGAAATTACATGTTTTAGACCCCTTTTAGCTGAAGTGGTCAACTCCAAAGTTGACCACCATTGGACCCACCTATCCTCATCCAACAATCACCATGCATTTCCTAGATCTGATGGACCTCATTCACTTCGGTAATTCGGGGCTCCAACCTTTGGGTGAACTTACATGTTTTAGACCCCTTTTATCTTAATTGGTTAGTGTCATCTTTGACCATAACCTTTCCTTTACTATGATCTGATGATTTCAATATTTCACTCCAGATCAATGGTTGACGACAGTTCGTGGCTTCGGGGCTTCAACCTTTAGGTAAACTTACATGTTCTTGGATTCTTTTCACTAGAGTGGTCATCATCAGACTTGACCATCTCCTTTCCTTTATTGTTATCTGGAGGTTCCAATATTTTCACTCCATATCAACATTTTATGATAGTTTGTTTAATCCAAGACTCTAGGATATTTTTTGTTTACAATATCCTTCCACTAAACTTGATAGGATGGTCGAGAATTCATCTGAAGTCACTCCTTAATCTAACAGTTAGTGGAATTGTGTGACTTTGTGAGTTCATTCCTCTGCCTTATCTCCAATGTCTCGAAACTTACACTATCCTTCCAATTGCCTTTGATTAGTGGTTCTAACTGATCTGATGGTTATTATTACTCCAAAAATTTGAATGGATGATTACATTTCCACGATCCGCCACATGAGATTCTTCTATGTAGGCTCTGGCTTCTTCTTGATATAATGGTCAAATATTTTCTTGAAAACTGTATCAACGAAAAGGATTCTTCCTTGATTCTTTTGGAGTTTTATTGTGGGGATTTCAATCCCAATCGAGTTTCTATAATGTACTCTCCCTTTTGATCTTCAATTAATATCCATCCTTTTGAGATTTGGGTTTATACTATATTATTTTTCACCTTGTTGACATCAATTAAAATATAATATCGCTCTATCCAACACTTTTCTTGGAACCAATATCCGAAGAAACTCACAAAAAACCCCTCCACGAGAAAGAGGCAGAGCCCAAACTTTCTCACAAAGTACAAGCTCTCAAGGAATCACCTTCTCTCATAACATGGCAGGACCCATGCCAAATCATGGCCTATTTGGCTTTAATCAACATATTTGGTTTAACCAAATTGAAAAATGATCCCATATTGCATGATCCCACTTGGTAGAATATGCCCACAAAAATACCTTCAGAGATTCCTAAGTTTGAAGGAAAAGTTGGAGAGGACCCCGCCAAACATGTCATGTCCTTCCACTTGTGGTGTTCTTCCAATAATATAATGGAATATTCCATTCATCTATGGTTATTTCAGAGAACCCTCATAGGAATTGTCTCCAAATGCTACGTAGATGATAATTTTGGTTCCCATGCAACCTTAAAGTCTCTATCCAAAGAATTCTTGTCATTTTTTCAACTCCCTATTTGTCATGACACTGGTTTGGAAATTGTTCCCTAATTCAAATAGACCACCTCTTTTTATATCTATGATCATATTTATGAGTGTCATAGACATCGAAGAATATGCAAGGAAGAGACCACCCCACAAAAAATGATATATTTGTTCCTTTGATCGCTCATTCCTACCCTTGTCAAAGATGTGGTTACAAACCTCCCCAAAATGAATATGAATCCAACACCAAAGAACAACAATTTTACCTTGTCTACTCTCAATCAAGGTACCTATGCATTTTCCTTCCATATTCTCCTCTCCCTTTTCCCTTTGGTCAAGACAAACCTGGAACATTGCATGTTGTTGATGGTTTGATTTTCTCCATGGATCATACTCAACCACACGCAAAGCTGGTACCCACAAATGGGACCAACCCATACTTTCAACCATATGTGGGAACTCCATATTCCCTCCACCACCCCCCGCACCAACATTCATGGCACCTCCTCTCCCCCCCTGGGTACACATCTACCCACCCCCCTTCCCCAACCCATACATATCCCGTAATCAGTTCCTCCAACAAAAAATTCATATCCACCTAGTAATAATGAATCCACCTTCACTTATTAAAATGCATATGGACCCCCACAAGTTAACCCATATTATCCCTTCCCAAGTCCCCCCCAACATGTGGTACCCTCACATGGACAACACCATGAAGGAGTCAATTTCATCAAACCTTCCCCTCTTCAACAGGTTCATATTTTGAACAATTGAATAGGGCCAATCCACCCCACCAAACCAAAAATAACCATTAGAAAGGAAAGAATAAGAACCAGGGACAAGGAGGGAATCCCCCTCAACAAAACCCCCAAGATGGGGGAAATCGGTGCCAACCCAACCAAAACAATCAAGGGGGAATAATAAGGGCCAACCATGACAAGGGAGAAACAAAAACCTTCGCACTAACTACCCTTGCGCATTATGTAGAGAATATGGCCATTACACTCACCATTTCCCTCAAATCACCAACTACAAATGGATGAAAGACGGCATGAGACCTCAATGGGATCCCAACCCCAAAGTTCCACCTTAGAGACCTCCCACTTATATACCACGAACACCATCACCAGTATTACAAAACCCTATCCCACATAATGGAGTCATTAATACTCAACTAGAAGGGGCCCAACGCCCACACCCCCAAGGGTAGTTCCCTCCACCTTAACAAACCCACCAAGGGAACACCATCGACCATAGTATCCTCTTCACCAATGAACAATAAATCCTATTACAAACACACACTCTCCAATACAATACACCCCCTGATCCATTACCCACCACTTTATATGCTCCCCAGCCACCAACTAGACAACCATTGATGATCCCTCATCCTAGCACTAAAGCCATAGGCCATGTGCCTCATGCACCCTTGCATAGGAATTTGCATAATCCTTGTGCTCAAGCCTCCCATAGATACAGTCTTATTGATGATCTCACTCAATCACCTGTTTCCATGTCAATTATGGAAGTCCTTCAAACATTCCCTTCCCAACGAAAGGCCCAACTTTCACAATTGGGGGTAGTAGATCATGCCAACACCTATCTAATCACATTTGATTTAGAGAGAGAAGACCCGTGAGTCCCATCTTTAGTCACATTAAATATTCCTTTCAAAATATGGAATATCTTTTGGATTAGTGAGAGGGGGAGTGAATCAATAATGAGAAATTTATAACACTTATTAATCCTTTTAACCACAATTCATATTCCTTTAACTTATTCAACAATGCTCATAAATTCATCAATAATACGTTATTACATCATATAACATTAATGTTCATCAATTCATAATAAATAATAATAGACACATCCACACAATGCACAATACACTAGTATTTTACGTGAAACCCAATGCGCGACAAAACTACAAAATGATTTTCTTATATTTCTTTAAGAATTACATTCAAGGAAGAACCAACTTCCAATTATCTAGCTCCAACTGGAATGAGGTTCCAACCCCCTAGTTTCTCAGGTTCCAATATGAAGGAATCTCCAACTCCCTAATTCTCTGGCTCCAACCAGAAGGAGGCTAAAACCCCTAGTTTCTGTAGCTACAACCAATAGTTGGATACAACCACCTAGTTCTCAAGATGAAACCTGAAGGAATACTCAAATACCTAATTCTTCAGCACCAACCAGAAGGAGGCTACAACCCCCTTTCCTTTCTCTATCCAACCTCCATCAAATATAAATTCAAAACTTAGACAACCTGTCACTAAATCAAACACCGACACCATCAACCTTTCACTGTCAACCTACACCAACAACTTGTAACAACCTGTGCCAAAAATATGTACCAACACAAGTGCATCAACTATGCACAACACAACCTGTCACAAGAACATGTCACATCAACCCATCTCATCAATCTCATAAATCAATTAGATCTATTCACGAATATCAATCACCAAGAAAAATCTCAACCATATTCACAATATCATCAAGAGGTGCATCAAACAAAACTACTTACAAATATCAATAAGATGTATCACAATCAAGATGTTCTTATAAACATATACCAAGTCATATATTCCACATCATCCATAAATCATGTGCAAGTACATTTAACAATGTACCAAATATTTACCTATTATGGATCAACTATAGATCAAAATACAACTCATCAAAATGTACCAACATCACCATACCATACACCTCACATGTGTGCTACTCATCAACTATCTGTCCCAACATGTATCTCAATCATATACCAAAGACATATATCAATACAACCATCAAAATTTCTCTAGCAATACATCACACTATCCATAACCAAATACCATAAACCCTCACATAAAATCATGTTCCAAAAACTCATTGTTCTGTAGCCTCAAGTTTGCACCAATCATATATGAAGACCACTAACAAAATCCTCTCACAATGTACCATAAGATATATCAATAAGACTCAGGCATGCACCAACAATATGCTTCAACATATCTTCTTCAAAATCATTCTACAACAAGCCCTAAACTTCCAAGACGGAATCCAACAGATTTACAAGGAAAACCCTCAACCATATTCATAGATTCAACACTACACATATGAAAACCATACCTTTTTCTTCATGTAGATGTGGATCTATTATGGATCAGTTTCTGTAGTCGTGATTCTGTTGTCATGATTTTGTTGCCATAATTAAGTTGTCATGATTTTTCTTCTGTGGCTCTGTTGTCTTGTTTTTTCTTCCATGATTCTACTACTGTGGTTTTTTTGTCGCAATTTTGTTTCCGTGATTTTGTTGCCGCAATTTTGCAGCTGCAATTTTTCTGTTGTGATTTTTCTGCCATGATTTTGCTGCCGCGAATTTTTTTCTACAAATTTGTTGCCGCAAATTTGATCTATCAATAATACCTTCCTAATAACCTTTCACAAATTGATATTCAATTATGCTAAAGAAAATAGGTGCTAATAGAAGACTCTTTCTCTCTTATTTATACTCTCCAAGTAGCTTCTTTAAAGGGTTACCTTCTAATTAACTTTACCAACTTCGTTCTTCTAGGGCTAACCCACTTCTAACCACTTGTCCACTTACAACCACTTTATCCACAAATGGTAATCTCTCCACTTCTAATTGCAACTAACTTTATTGTTTAATTAATTTCTTTTGCAACCAGTTTGGCTTATCCATAAATAGTAAACTCATCACTTCTTGTTGCAACCACTTGATTATTTAAATAAATTATCTTTGTAACCACTTTAACTACTTTATTATTTAAAAAATTTCTTTTTACTCGCAACTTATTGTTGCAACTAACTTTTCTATATTTAGTCAATTCATAACTTTTTTTTCCTTAACTAACTTCTTGTTGCAACCACTTTATTATTTAATTTATTTCCTGGTCAACCACTTTGACTATTCAATATTCTCATCACAACTACTTTACCATAATTACCAAAATCACAACTTCTTGTTGCAACTAATTTATTTTTAATTATTTTTTTAATGCAACAACTATACCCATGATTAACTCCTAGTTACCATCAATTTGACTAGTACACTTCTTCTAGGAAATTCTATAATAATTGACATTTTTGACCTTCTAGGGGATTCTAGATAACTCTTGAGAGTTCTCCAACTTCACATGGCCATATCTCTCTAACCGTGAGGAGTTATGTGAAATTCCACATATCATCGAAAATGGAATGACATGTACTATCCATGTAGAATAGTATTACCTGAAAAATACATTGATATTAATACCTTAATACCTCAACCAAAATTTGGTTCATTACCCATATTGTTAGCATAGAGAGTAACCCTCAGACTGCTAGAGGATAAGCCCAGTACCCATCAAATATATTTGTAATGGTAAATGTAAACAAACGTGTGTTTTTGAAAGGTGAGAGGGAGCTAATAAAATTTTTTCATCAATGAACTATGATGCCTACATCAGACCATGTTCCCACATAGAAAGTCTAATCCAAATATGAACATGAAAAATATAAAATTTTCAAAGAATGAGGAAGAAACATAAAGAGAATAGTGCAGGTGCAAATCTTGTCCAACTGACTAATCCATGAAGAAAATTTTAGAAATAAAGATCCTCCTACTTCTGGAATTAAAAGAATTTTATGATGATTCTTTCACACAGTCAAATCCTTTGTTGCATAACAAAAATAGCATGGATCCTTCACGCATAACCATAAACTAGAATAAAATGGAAAACAAATTTGTTCCAAACTAGTATTAGCAATATCAATTGAAATACATTCTCTTCAATGAGGTATACAGACTTGCAAAAACAAAACAATTCCTTTTCTATTACTCTGCCTCCTCCCTTAGCTATTTCTAACCCTAATCTACTCTTGTACCATGAAATATATAGCGCTATATTTACTTTCCATCTCACCAATTATAACTCCAACCCATTTCCAAAAATAGAAACATGTACAAATAGAGAATGACACGTTTTAACTGATTTCCTGCTCTTCAGGAGGCAAAATTGTGAAAACTAGGCATCAAAATTCCACTTGTAATTCTCAAAATATAACAGTTTTGTAAAATATGAGAACGTTTTTTTTATATAATATCATTATAAAGAACCACCTCTCTCGGTTTATTGAAATTCATCTCGAGGTGGCAGGAATACGTGTCGCAAAAGCATGTCTCAAACAAGAAATCATGAAAAATGAAAAAATATGGCTAAAAGATTCCTTGAATATCGCAATCCGTGACACCTATGTGAAAAATGAAAGAGGTTAATGTTCTTGGGTCCGTTCTTAACAATAAAATCCTTTTTATTTTAAAAATTCATCTTGGTTCATCTGAAAATCCTCTTGGAAGTCAACTGGTAAAAAATATCAGTTCAACAGTCTTAGAACATAGTTTACGCAACACATTCTGTAGCGCATTTCATAGCGCCTGTATAAATTCACAAAGCCTAAGATAGTTCATAGTGCCAAAGGAAATTCAAGTAGCCAAACCCTTCCTGATCTCCAAAGAGGGAAAAAACACTCATGGAGTACTTGATGACCCTGAGGTTGGTGCTAGTAATTTTGAATTTGCACTAGGATGCTTGCAACCTATCCAACCCACAACCATCTTCCTTAACTAGTTCGCAGTGGAAGTTCACAATGCCAACTCAAATATATCTTTCACACTTGAATGGACTTATAGTGATAAAGGGGATACTTTGAGTACGACCTGGATGTATGAGATGTCAAGGAAATGATATAAAAAACCAAAGGTATGACTCATGAGGCTTTTTACCTGTCATGATAACAATCTCATAGCTCAAATTTTAGACCAAGGCTATACAAAGCCTTATTCATTCTGAAACCAAATCTAACTTATGATTACAACCTAAAGACTCAATGTAATGTCCCCACTTTGGGACATCATCATAGTGCAGAGATTTATGATGACCAAAGTAGCAAGATGGATGTTATAGCGAGTACAGGGGTATTTGAGAGGCATTGTGGGGTCCATCTTGTATTGATGATCATATTCCATCATTATGAGCCATTCCGCACAGGTTGGCTTTGGTTTCATTGCATTCCAACGATTTCCATGATTTTGACTATTTTGAGCTATAAGTTAATTGAAATCACTGAAGAGGTCATTTTGTGCACATTACTTGGAGGAACCTCTCAGTGTAATAGCTCATTGAAATTAGGAGGAGCAACACTATAGGATGGGATGGATAGAAGTGACTTTCAATGGCTAGGGAAGCCACAAGGAGAGATAAGGAGCTTTTCAGAGGTAAAAAGGTTAATTAATTAATTAAAGTGATTTAATTAATTAATTAAATATTAATAAAAAGAAAGTCACATTGGAGGGACAAGGTGAGCCAAAAGTATAAAGGAAAGGCAAGGGCCTCTTCTCATTCATTCATGTATGTTTATATTTGGATTTCTAGCTTTTATCTAGTGAGCCCAACATTGGGGGTTTTGAGGGTTTTGACTTAACAACCCCTAGAGGACGATTCGGTGGTGAAAGATTCCACCTAGCTTGTCCCAAACTTGGTCTTGGAGATGAAATATGCTCCCACACCATTCTAGTTCTAGATATACTCCATTGCAGGAGGAGTCCACATCAGTGACTTGTGCAGATAGAGAGAGGGCGCACTAGTTAATGGTTTTCAGCAAGGGGGGTGCACCATTCTTGGTGAGAAATACGTTGCAGGTGATTGGCAGGGCTTTTGGAGATTCTATCACCTGGGTACTTCTTGTAGGGTCTTCACCATCATTCCTAGTGCTTTCTGAGAGATTTTTATGCCTCAAATTATTCCTTAGAGAAGTGCGACGAATTGAAGAGAAGGAGGGTGTTTTTGAGATTCAGATCTAGTCAGTTTGGAGGGGTTACACTTCAGATCTGACCCTGAGACTTCACCTAGTGACTTGCAGTGTCCCGATCTATATTCCTAGGGAGTTTCATAGCATTTGGAGGCCTCCTTCAGTAGGGATGAATTATCTAGGGCTTCAGTCATCTAGTGGGGCACACCATTCAGTGGAGGAGTTAAGATCTACAGGGTTTGAGAGTGGATTTGGATATTTGGACACCTGGGCTGTCCTTACAGTTGCCCGATCTACCATTTCGCATATTTCTTAGGGTGATTGGACACTTTTGGTAGTAGGGCCAAATTGTTGTGGGGCTTCAGCTACCTAGCAGGGTGTGGCACCTTCCATCTTGGGGGTCTAGCATTCTTACAACCCAGATCTATTGCATTCAGTCTTCATTGTATATCCAGCCTTTGGAGGCGTGTTGGAGTCTTCTATTGGATCATTTTGTAGTAGCTCTATTGTTTATCTTCTTGGCCATCTGTTGAGCATTCTAGATCGACATCTTCATTGTAGCAGGTTTCTCTATTTCATGAATAAAAGCTATTTGAGGTGTTTTGGCTTGTCTGTCATATTGCATATGGTTGAGGTATGTTTCATGGTTGTCTATTCTTGTTATTTTCTGCATACACACATATAAACACAAGTAAACAAATAGATCAACAAACTGTTTGACGAAATACCTCACTCAGAAAAAGTTTTAAAAAGACACCAAAACAGTGATGATCCTTGCATAATGTCTTGGGATCATTACAGTGGTATTAGAGCTTAGATTCTTGCCATCCAGTGGGAATTATCACATTCATGCAGAGCCATAGAGGGGTCTTCTATACGAAGAGATGGATTTTTTTTACCTTGCTAGAGAGAGTATGATCTGTAAAGGGAAATATTATGCCCTTGGGGAGGAAACTAGGGCTCAATTAACATTCCAACAATTTTTATCTATAAAAAATCCTAGGTGGAGCAAAGAGGAGGTTATATATTGGGTCAACATAGCAGAGGTAAACAAATCTATGTATATTTTGGACTTTACTAGAAGGATTGTTGATTGTGATGGGGAATATCAAACCCTCAATGAGAATCTCAGAGGTCTAATGACATTCCATCATTTTGTATCCTATAAAAATCCTAGTTGGAGAAAAGATGAGGTTACACATTGGGTCGGCATGGCAGAGGAAAATATATCTATGATAGCTAGATGAAAGGAAGCACAAGGAAACCCCCCACGCATTAGGATCACGCAGCTTTGCTACAATTGCAAGGTGCCTTGGGAACCAGTTCATAGGTGTAGGGGTAAGGGTAAGAAGCATATCATTGAGGTACACTATGATAGTGATGACGAGGATTTGGAGCAGTCCAATGATGACAATGACTCTTGCATAGAGGCTAGTGATAGTGACTCTACCTCAGAGGATAGTGATGATGACTCTTGCATGGAGGCTACGAATGCTTGCATCCTTGAGGAGGAGGATGAGCCTTGTGTAGTGGATAGGAAGCAGGATGGATAGGACGATAGCACCAGTGTCTCAGCAAACATATCACATACCATTGATGGCCTTAAGCCTCAATAGAGTGGTGACACTAGTGAGGATTCACACGTGTTATCACCTAGAGATGATGAGCTTCCTATGGGGGCCGTGAAACATGTGTTACCTATTCATGCATCCATGATAGCCACGTCACATGAGGAGATCAGTGGCACATCAATTATGTTGGATGAGCCTAGTGTGAGGGATGCACACCATGGATAGGTAGACCCATAGATCCAAGAGGAGGTAAAGGACATACAGGCAGTTGACCTCACACATACAGGTAGGCCAGAGGAGATGGAATCACAGTTGTTGGAGACTCCATTGGTTGAGCAGATTGTAGAGGTTGATAGTTTGATGGAGCACTTACTTCTAGGATAGGATTGCAGTGACGAGGATGCACTCTTTAGTATCTAGGATGACCATAGCATATGTCTGGATACATCTATATGGGATCCAGGTGTAGATGATAGTAACAGGTTGAGTGCACAGGAGGATACAACTGCTCACACAGGATACAGTATGATTTAGAGGGAGCTAGCAGTTGAGGATGATGTGCAGTTATGTATGGAAAGACCCAATAGCACCATAGACAGTAGGTAGTTGAGCATGTTATCTTATCCAGAGATCTTCTATGGGGACTCTAGATTTGAAATTAGTGAGACTGACAGTGGCAGTGAGGGATATGAGGTGACACCTCAACATGACAATGATCAGGGGTCACACCACTCAGCAACACAGTTGAGAGTTAGCGAGGCTATGATCATGGTAGCCACTAGACATATTGATGACATGCATGCAGTGATGGTAGATTACTTCTGGAGAGCATTAGTGGCATATGGTATTTCATATGAGGGGATTTCCATGGACGATTTTCATACTCTCAGGGAGAGAGTATCTGTGATGCAGCATGAGTCTACGGCATATGACATGAGTATGTCGGAGCATACAGTGAGGAGTGACAATGCATAGAGACATGCCGAGATATACAGTTAGGTTCAGACAAGTGTATTGACTTGTAGGGAGGAGACGCACTTAGGGGAGTATGCATATGTCACTCATTTGCAGCAACACATAGTTGTGGGGGATCACCTTCACCATTTCAGTAGTTGCATGGGAGATGAGAGATGGAGGTTGGTTGACCAGTAGTTATAGGGGTTACTTTCGTTTGTACTGGATGGTTGGGATTTAGTGATGACCACAAGAGAGCATATTTCATGGATACCTAATCCAGAATCAGATCTAGGAGCTGGACAGGGCTAAAAAAGGCTCAAAAATGAAAGTGATCAGAATTCGACGAAACCAATGCCATTGCGTTCATCTCGTTCTCCCGATTCCATCCATATATTTACTTTCTCAAATAGACACTGTATGATAGAGTTATCGTACTCTGACCATTTTCCCAAACAAGTAAAAAGTCGAAGGTCAAACTGGCAAAAAGTCAATGTTGATGTCAGCATGATGACAACATGAAATCACTAAAGACACCTCATCACTGCTGATATGGCATCTTATGGAGATGACATGTGGTAGAGGTACAATGGGTCATACAACTGATGGTGGACCAACTGTCGATTGACACATGGCATGCAATAGGCAAATGGGGTGGTGCCACGTGGCCTAGGCGTGGGCTACCATGTGGCACCCCGTCATTGGTTACTGTGTTAAAAAATAATGTTATGGAGCTCATGGGGTTCGACCATATGACCTGGTCATATGGGAAAAGTCTTATGGAGAGGCCCAATAGTAATGCACCCACATTGTTACTTATTGAATGTATCACATTTAATTTTATTTAAAGTGCAGTTATATGGTAGGGCAGAAAAAGGAGGGGGTTGGGGCTAAGCCCTAGCCCAGGGTCGCGTAACACACATAAACTTGAGGGTGCGAGCACCATATGCATGGGAGTTTTGGATAGGGCTTATCCCTTGGACCTCGACGCCTCCATGTAACCACAAGTGCAAATCGGGGAGGGCCTATCCCTTAGGGAGCATTATTTTAGGTAAAGGATTTATGCAGAGCGCCCAAAACCAGGAGCTAGCGCCAAGTATGGGCCAGTGCTTGGCCAAATATAGCACATATGACCCTGTTTTTAGGGTGCCCTCCCATCCCTAGGGGTATACACTGTATATTTTTATACAAAAGTGGGTTTTTAACATTACAGAGTGGATTTTGACTAATATTATGCCCAGAGAATGGAGATTTTGGCCATTATTGGGAGACATTGGGCTCTTTTTGAGCCCAGATTTTGGGAGGAAGTTGGGGATGGATAACCAAATTCATATCTATAAAAAATAGGCCTGTTTGAGGCCATGGAGGATAGTGAAAGCAGATTTATGCTGAAGGGAAGCCAAGCCAAAGCCATTTTTATGCAAGGAAGTTGTTGAGGAGTAGATGCTTGCAGGCCATTTCTGGGAGCTTCATTCATCCGTTTTGCGTGTTGTTTCTTCTGCTGGGTTCTAGAGATCTAGAAGAACATGAAAAGACCAGTATTGTAGCCTAATGGCACTACTGTGATGTACTTTTTATCTTTGAACGGAAATAAAGAAGACTCCCCCACTAAGACAAAGGCCCGGAGACATAGGCAATTTTGTGCCGAACTCCATTATCACTTCTCTTGTTATGGTTTGATGTTCTTATTTCTTCAGTTCAGATATGTATATTATTTTATGGATGTTATGTTCCTTCATTAAATTCATCCTCTTTCATTCAGCTTCTTAAATGGTTAATTAATGCATGCAATTAAAAACTCAACCACAGTCATTAAAAGATCCTTTTCAGATCAAGTGGTATCAGAGCTAGTTGACGTTTGGATTTGAGTTTTGCATGTTAACCAGGGAATAGCTACAGCGTGGTGAAGGTGATATTGTTGCAGATAATCCATTAATTGGATTGAGAAAGAGAGCTTCTCACAGCGAGAAGATGGCATTGGAAGAAGAGTTTTCTCAGGATGAGAAAGAGTTCCAGAAAACTTTCCTTGTTATGTCGGAGATGGTGAAAGTTTTGTATGAGGATTACTTGGAATGAAAGAGACCAGTTTTGGGTGAATCTTCAAAGGGAAAAAGTGAAGAACTATCTCAAAACTCTGTCCTATGCATCTGTCTCATCAAGATCAACTGTAACACAATTATGACAACTGACAGTATATGGTTAGCCATTTGAACCCTATTACATCTTACCAAAGCCACTATCATCCATTTAGACATTCCTAATGACAACATCAAAAAGATGACTGCAAATGAGTTGATATACTTGTAATATTTGCATGACATGAGCTTATCTTGAAGCAAATTATGATTAGTTTTCCATTCAACAATCATTTGTTGTTCTTGCTTAAGATTGATTACTTCATTTGGAATAATTATTGGTTTGTTTCTTGATTGCATTGCCTTCTTTAATTGTTCCATTGTTTGAAGTGTTTTATTTTCCTTTACATGATGAGCATGAACCACATAATCTTGACCTTCTTTGGTTAATTGATATTGATTCTTTGTCCTGTAGAAGATTGCCTTACGATCATATAAATATGGAATACCTAAGACCATTCCACATTCTCTTAACAACACTACATCACATGTTACTTCATCCACATACTTAGATGAAATTGCAAATTTGATTGTGCACTGCTTTGTTATGTGAATTTGATGATGATTGCTTATCCATTTAAGTGTGTAAGGCTTATGATGTACTTGTGTTTTTAATCCCAATTGCTTAACCAATTCTTCTGATATTAGATTAGATTGAGATCCACTATCGATTAATGTGTCTATCTTAGTGTGTCGTATGATTACCCTTATATGAAACAAGTTGCTTCTACAATCAATGCCTTCACCAATTTTACCTATCATACCAACCAATGAGATCTTTGATTCATCACCTGAATCCGATCCCAAGTATGTGGGTCTTGTTGTCATTGTCATTGTTTGCAATCCCTTCGTTTCCTTGAACCACTTTGGCCTCTTCTCGGGATACAACTGCCAACATCTGTCCTCATCATGTCCCTCTTTCTTGCAATGCTTGCAAGAGGGCTTCCCTTCCTTCCTTGTCACTACATTTGAATTCTTTCCATGCCATTTCCTCTTGTCTTTTTTCCTTGAAGATAATGATTCCCCTGACACACCTACTTTTCCTGCTTCAATATACGTAGCTTGAACAGAAACCTCATCAAGGTTAATGGGTCCAAACATGAATACAGTGTTTCTAATATGCGCAGGTAAACCTCCTATATAATTCATAAGAGTTTCTCGTGTTTGTAAAGGGATATCTAACATCAATGCCATTTTTCGAAAGCCATCAGTATACCCTTGTATTGTTTTTCCTTTTCTTAGTTTTAAAGATTTCCATTCAATTAATTCTTTTTCTTTATAACCCAAAGGATAGAATTGTTTCCTAAGTGCAGAAATGAAGCTTTGCAATGATGGAAATACATTACCCACTTGTTGTGTTCCATTTTGCAACTAGCTTTACCACCAGATGAGAGCTATACCTGCAAGTCTCAAAGATGCCAACTTGATTTGTGTAGCCTCATCCTTGATCTGTTGCACACTGTAGTAAACCTCCATCTACCTAACCCAATTGTCAAGTTTATCTGCATTTACTTCACCATCATATATGGGCAACTCAAATTTAACATCAAGTTTTAATAATGGCATTTCCTTATTATGTTTATGAGCATGCTTCTTTCCATTAGATTTAGAACTTGAACTTGAAGAAGAAGGAGAAGAAGGAGGCGATGATGGAGGTGAAGGAGGAATCTGAGGATGATCCTCTTCCTCTTCACTTTTTCCTTGGGCTGTAATGTTGTCTACGTGGATGATAGTCGCTTCGGTAAGATGTAACAGGGTTCAAATGGCTAACCATATATTGTCAGTTGTCATGATTGTGTTATAGTTGATCTTGATGAGACAGGTGCACAAGTCAGAGTTCCGAGACAGATTCACCCCACTGAGATAAAGGCCCAGAGACGCAGGCAATTTTGTGTCGAACTCCGTTATCACTTCTCTTGTTATGGTTTGTTGTTCTTATTTCTTCAGTTCAGATCTATATACTGTTTTATGGCTGCTATGTTCCTTCATTAAATTCATCCTCTTTCATTCATCTTCTTAAATGGTTAATTAACGCATGCAATTAAAAACTCAACCACAGTCATTAAAAGATCATTTTCAGATCAATACTGATGGATGAGCTTGTGGTCAAATCCTTGGGATTTACCGAAGCATGTGACACCTCCCAGTCCTACAGTCAGCCGCATATGTTTATGTTATCATGTCCTAACACTTTTATCATAAACAACAAAATGAGGAGGGATAGGCCATGGCTGGGGGCATGGAGAGTGAATAGGCCAAGACTACATGACAAAAGTACTTTTATGACATATGACAAGTCAGAGGTGGATCGTGTTAGACAGACAGTTGAGACTTGGTGTGTGATGATGAGCATCATAGACCAGGTGATGACAAATGAGTGCAGAGGGCTTCCAACAGTGATCAGTCTAGCACAGGAGCAGCTAGGGGAGACTGGAAGTGATAAACTTCCAATTTTTCCATGGGATCCAGGAGTTCACTTGGTTGGTAGGATGTTTCACTACATGACGACCCAGGTGGCACCATAGAGCCACACACTCCACCTTGGGTTGGTTTGGAGTGGACCAGCAGGTACTAGTCCTATGGGGTGAGACCTTTTCTTCCTCTTGATCATCATGATAGGGCATGGAGATGTTTGGACAGGTACTTCTTCTACTGAGGTGTCTATGCTGATACAGTTTCTAGGCAGGAGGTTCGGTGGTCACAGGTATTTCAACTTGAGGATCCAGGCGAGGAGGATCTTGTATGTATGTAGGGGACAAATAGTCGTGGACAGAGTAGTGCAGTGTCAACAGGAGGATCGATGACAGAGGTTATCATGGGACCCAGGGATTGCAGTATTGGGTAGTTCATTGACCGACATGGGAGAGTGGACCATTGCAGGGGAAAGTTATTCTAACTTTCCATTTAGCTTCAATGTTGAGGGGAGAACAACGCTTAAGGGTGCCTCATAGAGATCTTCCAGTACCTCATTCTGGAATCATCATGTGCAGTTGATGGAGACCGTGTGGATCTTGGTAGATATTTGGAGGATGGAATCATTCCAAGATGAGGCCATGTGTCACGTATAGGAGGTTCACAGGGCTGATATCTTTCAGGACTATGCTTCACAGAGTATCGTAGTTCACTTCCTGATATGGGATCTAGGGGGTAGAGTGTACTATTGTTTGTATTTGGATGGGTTCTACCATGTACCCCATAGGTGGACATGGGATCCTGGTATTTTACTTGGAGGGATTTGGGTATTGCTTGAGGACAAGCAATTTTCTAGCAGGGAGGACTATAATGTCCCCACTTTGGGACATCATCACAGTGCAGAGATTTATGATGACCATTGTAGCCAGATGGATGTTATAGTGAGTACAGGGGTATTTGAGAGGCATTGTGGGGTCCATCTTCCATTGATGATCATATTCCATCATTATGATCCATTTCCCATAGGTTGGCTTTAGTTTCATTACATTCCGACGATTTCCATGATTTTGACTATTTTGAGCTATAAGTTAATTGAAATCACTGAAGAGGTCATTTTGGGTACATTACTTGGAGGAACCTCTCAGTGTAATATCTCATTGGAATCGAGAGGAGAAACACTACAATATGGGATGGCTAGAAGTGACTTTCAGTGGCTAGGGAAGCCACAAGGAGAGATAAGGATCTTTTTAGAGGTAAAAAGGTTAATTAATTAATTACAATGATTTAATTAATTAATTAAATATTAATAAAATGAAAGTCACTTTGGAGGGACAAGGTGATACAAAAGTATAAAGGAAAGGCAAGGGCCTCTTCTCATTCATTCATGTATGTTTATCTTTGGATTTCTGGCTTTTAGCTAGTGAGCCCAACATTGGCGGTTTTGAAGGTTTTGACTTAACAAACCCTAAAGGACGATTCGGTGGTGAAATATTCCACCTATCTTGTCCCAAGCTTGGTCTCGGAGATGCAATATTCTCCCACACCATTCTATTTCTATATATACTCCCTTGCAGGAGGATTCCACATCAGTGACTTGTGCAGATAGAGAGAGGGCGCACCAGTTAATGGTTTTCAGCAAGGGGGGCACACCATTCTTGGAGAGAAATATGTTGCAGGTGATTGGTAGGGATTTTGGAGATTCTATCACCTAGGATCTTCTTGCAGGGTCTTCACCATCATTCCTAGTGCTTTCTGAGAGAGTTTTATGGCTCAGATTATTTCTTAGAGAAGAAGGACATTTTTGAGATTCAGATCTAGTCAGTTTGGAGGGGTTACACTTCAGATCTGACCCTGAGACTTCACCTAGTGACTTGCAGTGTCCTGATCTATATTCCTAGGGAGTTTAAGAGCATTTATAGGCCTCCTTCAGGAGGGCCGAATTATCTAGAGCTTCAGTCATCCAATGGGGTGCACTATTCAATGGAGGAGTTTGTATCTACAGGGTTTGAGAGTGGATTTGGAGATTTGGACACCTGGGTTGTCCTTACAGTTGCTCGATCTATCAGTTGGAATATTTCTTAGGGTGATTGGACACTTTTGGCAGCAGGGATAAATTGTTGTGGGGCTTCAACTACCCAGAAGGGTGTGGCACCTTCCAGCTTGGGGGTTTAGCATTCTTACGGCCCAGATCTATTGTATTCAGTCTTCATTGTATATCCATCCTTTGGAGGCATGTTGGAGTATTATATTGGAGCATTTTGTAGTAGCTCTATTGTTTATCTTCTTGGCCATCTGTTGAGCATTCCAGATCGACATCTTCATTGTAGCATGTTTCTCTATTTTATGAATAAAATCTATTTGAGGTGTTTTGGCTTGTCTATCGTATTGCATATGGTTGAGGTATGTTTCATGGTTGTCTATTATTGTTATTTTTTCCATACACACATATAAACACAAGTAAACAAATAGATCAACAAATAGTTTGAAGAAATACCTCACTCAAAAAAAGTTTTAAAAAGACACCAAAACAATGATGATCCTTGCATAATGGCTTGCGATCATTACACTCAACACCTATGTCCTGTAAACCTTATGACTCAAAGAACAAAACTAAGGTGAATTTGTTTTACCCATATATCCTTGTGTGTTAACATCTGGCTCCACAGGGGATGGCATGCTCTGTGTGAGCTTCCAAGAACATGAAGTTCCAGTTTCCTTATCCATTGGGCTATGGAGTCATTTGTGCAAATAACCTCTTAAACACTTCCAAAATATGCCATTTATTTAAGAAATTTGACTGATAAACTTGCTACAAACTGAAGGAAAGCAAATTCTTGAGAAGCGAGCTTATTTCCTACAGTACCCTACCTCTAACCAGATCTCCAATTAGATGAGGTAAAGGTATACTTCCACAACAACCATTCAAGTAATTTTAATATTGAAAGTATCTCGTATCTTTTACTTATTCATGAACAATAACAAGAACATAACAACAACAACATAGACTCTTTCAAAAACCCATACTCACCCATGAATGCTGGTGAAATGATTAAATATGAAATTTTCAGAGAATCTGAAAAGTATGACTCCAACAAGGCTGCTATTGGATCCTCAAAACCAGTCACAAAAATTTTGATTGAGAAAGTATGATTTCCATTACAAAAATTCCCCTTTGCTAAGAAAGAGATGACCTTCCTGTGCTTTCATGAGTAACTCTTCATAAACATGATCATATGATAGTTGCATAGCAGGACTTAAACCATTCTAACTATGGTCAACTAAAAACATATAGTTATCTATGCAATCATCCACCACTACATGATCAAACTTATTTTGAAAATGAACATAAGCATGATGTACATCCCTATCCATAGAGAAATATGAAAACTTTTAAGAAACTATCAAATGCTATCCCAAATCCAATTCATACTTACATTCTTTCTTGTCCAAATATGAAATATACTCACAGTCTTGTTGTTCATGTGAATTCATATTTTCAAAGTATGTTTGATATTGAATCCTCTTGCAAGCCCAACTATTATCCTTGGCTTCCTCTGCATCTTCAAACAACCTTCTTAAATATGAATATTTTTTTTCTCTCATGAGAAGGACAAGATCTAAATCTTGAGCCATTAAATAGTACACCATGGAAGCAGCCTCAAAATGATAGATCTTCAATGGCATGCTATGATAAAATCTGTAAAACCTTATGTTGAACATAGCCATATCTTCTTCTTCCCCTATCCTCAAAGCATTAAAATCAGAGAGGTATTGATCCAGGGACTTTTTCTCACCTCAACACTTTAATAATATCTTGCATAGCTCATTCCAAGAACCAATAGAATCAACTACCAAACCTTTAAAGCACACAACATCATCTCCAAACAAGGATATGGAGAACAATATCATTGTAACATATTCATGTATTATCTCAAACTGATCAACAAATTTCTCAAAGGATCCCAAATGCCTCTCAGTTGTAACATGATCCTCTCCAGAAAATCAGGGAAGATACTTGAAGAATCCCAGAGGATAAGGATGAATATGACATGGAATACTTAAGGGTTTAAACATCATATCTTTGATTCTAGTTTGTACAACAGTGGGATGAAAGTCAGTTTAGTCAACTAATTGAAAATTTCAGCAGTGGTGGTAGAATATGGTACTATGATTAGAGGAGGTGGTGAATCGGTTATATCATTCACATGGTTACAAGGCTGATCATGTTTAGGAAGGATTTGAATATAAAAAGTGTTCTCCTATGTTTCAGATGAAGGACTAGGGTTAACATCAACTATGTAAGAATAAAGTGGATCTTCTTCTTTCAAAGAGGGATATACAGTAGTGGGTTTATGGTCATTAGAATAAACAAAGAAAAGGATGATTCTCTTGACATATGAAGGAAAGAACAAGAAGGAACTGATAAAAAAAAGATGAACTCTTGAAGGAAACTAACATCTTGATACATGGACTTCCTATGTATTCCTCCCATTTTTTGTTTGATCTCGTTCCTTAATGGAGTTCTGTACTTGACTTGAATCACCAACAATTTTTTGAAATGTGTGGATTCTCCATAGTGAAAAAGTACAATATTTTCTATTACCAATCCTTTCTCACCATAAAGAATTCGTGGTAATCTATGTCGTACAACCCGGGGAATATATTCAACTTCATCCCTAAAAATGAAGCTTAAAATGTTAGCACTAAGAGTCACCCTTAGACTGTTAGAGGATAAGCCTGGTACCCATCAAATATATTTGTAATGTTACATATAACAACAAGTGTGTCTTTTAAAGGTGAGAGGGAGATAATAACAATTGTTCATCAATGAACAACTATGCCTACATCAGACCATGTTCCCATAGAGAAAGTCTAATCCAAATATGAAAATCAACAAGATAAACTTTTGAAACAACAATGAGGAAGAAACATAAAGAGAATAGTGCATGTGTACATCTGGTCCAACTAACTAATCCCTAAAGAAAATTCCATAAATAAAGATCCTCCCACTTCATGAATGAAAATAAGTTTATGATGATTCTTTCATACAGTCAAATCCTTTTCTACATAAAAATAGTAGCATAAATCCTTCACACATAACCAATAACTAGAAGACAAAGGAAATGAATCTGTTCCATATTAGTATTAGCAACATCAATTGAAATGCATGCTCTTCAATGAGGTATACATCGCTACAAAAAAAAAAAACAATTCCTTTTCAATTACTATGTCTCCTCCCTTAGCTCTTTATAACCCTATTGTACTCTTGTACCATTAAATATATAGCACTATAGCTCCTTCCCAGCTCACCAATTCTAACTCCAACCCCTTTCCCAAAATAGAAACAGTTACAAACAAACAATGACACATTTTAACTGGTTTCCTTCTTTTCAAGAGGTGAAATTATGAAAACTAGGCTTCAAAATGCCACTTGTAATTCTCAAACTATAATAGTTGTGTAAAATATGAGAACGATTTTTTTAGATAATCTCGTTCTAAAGAAAATGATCTATCAATTTCTTGAAATTCATCTCCAACTGGCCAAAATACGTGTTGCAAAAACATGTCTCAAACAGGAAATCATGAAAACTGAAAAAATAGGGCTCAATGATTCCTTTGAATCTCACAATCCATGGCAGTTGTGTTGAAAATTAAAGAAGTTAATGTTCTTGGGTTCGTTCTTGACAATAAAATCCTTTGGATTTTGAAAATTCATCATGGTTCACCCGGAAATCCTCCTGGAAGTCAACTGGTAAAAAATACCAGTTCAACAGTCTTAGAATAGAGTTTCCGCAGCACATTTTGTAGCTCATTTTGTAGCGCATGCCTAAATTCATAGCACCTGAACCAATTCGTAGTGCCAAAGAAAAATCAAGTATCCAAACCCTTCTTGACCTCCAAACAAGATAAAACATATCATGGAGTACCTGATGACCCTGAGTTTGATACTGGTAATTTTGAATTTGCACCAGGATGCTTGCAACCTATCCAACCCACAACCCTCTTTCTTAACTAGTTTGCAACGCCAGTTTGCAGTGCCAAATCAAATATAGCTTGCACACTTGAATGGATTTATAGTGATAAAGGGGAGACTTTGAATACAACCTGGATGTATGACATGTCAAATAAATGATATAAAAAACCAAAGGTATGACTCGTGAGGATTTTTACCTGTGATGATAACAATATCTTAGATCAAATTTGAGACCAAGGTTATACATAGCCTTATTCATTCTGAAACCAAATATAACTTATGATTACAACCTAAAGATTCAACAACTATGTCCTATAAACCTTATCACTCAAAGAACAAAACTAAGGTGAATTTTGTTTTACCCATACAATCTTATGTGTTAACAAATACCTATGGAGATACCAGACATACTCAAGGGTTCACATCAATCTACAATATCACTCTCCAAGAGTTGACGTCAACGAAAACCAACAATCCAAACCAATTATCCATCAATCTAAACCAACTATCTAACAATATCCCCCTCTGGAATTGATGGCATGGAAACACTTAGTCATGATAACATTCATGCACATATTCATCATCAGTGTTTTTATATCTCACCCTTTGAAATCAATGGAAAAGGGTATTTCTCCTTAGTGATGCTCCTCCTTGACTAAATTCTTATTAAGGTTTCTCCCTATCTATGGATTGTCCTTTGGGATTCTCCCCTTATCTAGATTCCTTTGATATTTCTCTATGTTTATAAGCCTCTGATTACTCTCCCTCCCTCTTTGGAAAATGGTATTACTCTGATGCAATATTGAAGTCATGATGCTAATACTCCCCCTGTGACCATCACTCCCCTTGGAATCATGACTCTTTGTTGTCTCCAAACCTCTAAATCTCTCTCCATGCATCTGAATCTCTTCCTTTGACTTCTCTGCAAGATGTCGTTTTGAACAATATAAGTATGCATGCACCTTCCTCATTTTGGATTTATTGTCCATTGGTGCTTTCTTGTGTAATCAATTGACATATATGAAAAGTATTCAACAATAAGAATTCAAAAATTCATGTGCCATTATCATCCAATATGATAATGTTCCTTTATCTCTAAAACAATCTATGAACCAGTCTTTGAATCCATGCTCTCATCCACTATCATATATCTATCCAAAACTACTAAGTGTTCTTACAAATCCATCTCTATCCATATTTTACATGACTCTACTACTCAATTGTCCACAATGATGACCCATCTATCACTATACTATCATGAAGTATTCACTGTTGCAACTGATCAATCTGTCATGCTGTATTTCTTCCAACAGACTGCTCTAAATATGTCTACTCGAACTATGCAAGATGCTCAAATCATGGTTATCTAAACTATCTCAGCTACTACATAGACTCCCCTTTTATAATATTCATATTACCTAAGAGTCTCCAAGATGGATGGATCATAAAAATACCTTTCCAATGTAGTCATCATCCTCATTAGTATAGTCAACATATCTTCGAACTCTAACTCTTTTATTTCTATCTGTGCATTCATCTTGCACTACAATTCTTGAAAGTACAACTTCTCTAACCTACTCTTTATTCATCTTATCTTCTTTTCTTTCTTGCACTACTGCAAATCTTGTGATCTATGGGACTTTCTCTTTATTATGATCTTGCTCTGATGCAAATTCTGAAATTATGGTTCTTGAAACATGCTCTTCTTTTTCTTTCCTTCCTTTTCTTTCTTGGACTATGGAAAGTCTTGTAATTTCTGGAGTCTACTTGCTTTTCTTGAACTACAGTATGTCTTGCGATTTCTATGGCCTGTTCTTTAGTCATGTTCTTTTCTTCTTGTTATTTTCTTTTCCAAATCTTGGTGTATCTCATATCAGTTTATTTCTTCATGTATGGAATTTTTACACTTCTACAATTATGAGATACATGACCATAGTTGTGGAATTTGTAACATTCAATATTCTTCGAGGCCACATAAGCATTTATTATTTGAAAAATTCTTTCATAAGCCCTACAATCTGCAACCTTATGTTCAAAGTTAGTACAATTAAAATAATGACCATAAAAGAAATTTACATACCTGGCAGTGAATGATGTTCTTTGTGGTGTATTCCTTCTGAATTCCTTCCTTGACTAATCATTATCATGATTGAGGTTTCTTTGTGTCTTGCACTCTTCCTTCTTTACAAAATTTTTAATGACTTCTTCATAAATCTTGGGTTTTTCTTCATTCTTCTTTTCCGGTAACCTGTGACATTTCTCTTCAAGTTTCCTTGTTGATAATGTGGATGCTTCTTCAACATTTTTATTGATCTTGGAAAATTTTACTCTCAACATGACAACTTCTTCTTCAATCTTCTCATAGTCCTCTTCTTTCTTCTTCATCTGAATCTTCATTACTTCTTTTGTTCATCTTGCTTTTTCAAGTTGGATATTCAAGGTGACAATTTCTTATGCAAGTTATCTTTATCATTGACTATATATCACTTCATTATTATTTTCCCTTTTAATATATGAATTATATTCTATTTCATTTTTCTTTTCTATCTCATCACTTAAATGCGAGCATTCAAATTCAAGATTTCCTCCTTTTTCACAATTAAAACAGAAAAACACACTTATGTTGATTTCATACTCTTCTTCTTCTTAATCTTCCTGGCATGATGAGAATCTTTCCTCTTGATATATATCTACACATTCTTTGACATTATATGACTTTGTGATGGGTGAGGAATAGATATTATTTAACTTATCCCAAATTTCTTTAGGTGATGAACATTTACCAACCTTTTCTCTTATTAGATCAGTTAATCCTTCCCAGATGAAATCTATTGTTATTTTGTTATTCTTCTTTAATTCCTTCTTGGTTACAGTCTTTGATTTATTTATAGCATTGTACTCTATCACAAATAAATACTAAATATCATATCTTTGTGCCTCTAGAAAGGTTATCGTCCTTATGCTCCACATCTCATACTTTAGACCATTCTGAGAAATAAACAACGGTACTCCATTCTCAGTATATTCCATGATCTCCTTCCAGTGGTTAAATTGTTTACTGAAGGAACCTTCTTTGATACCAATTGTTGGATTATTGAGAGGGAGGGTGAATCGATAATGATAAATTTATACCATTTATTAAAACGTTTAACCACAATGTATATTCCTTTAACTTATTAAAAAAATTCATCAGTTCATCACTAATATGTTATTGCATCATATAACATTAGCATTCATTAGTGCATAATAAAAAATAATACACACATCCACACAATGAACAATACACTAGTATTTTACGTGGAAACTCAATTGAAGAGAAAATGACATAATGATTTTCTTATATGTCTTTAAGAATTACATTTAAGGAAGCACCAACTTCCAATTCTCCAGCTCCAATTGGAAGGAGGATCCAAACCCCTATTTTCTTAGTCTTCAACTCGAAGGAAGATCCAACGATGAGGCTACAACCCCCTGGGTTCTCTGGCTACAACTGGAAGGTGGATACAACCACCTATTTCACAAGCTCCAACTTGAAGGAAGCTCAAACTCCATTATTCTCTAGCACAAACTGGAAGGAGGATACAACCCACTTTCCTTTCTCCATCCAACCACCCTGAAATATAAATTACAAATGTAGACAACTTGCCACTGAATCAAACACAGCCACTATCAACCTGTACCAAAAACCTAAAACAATCTACACCAGCACAAGTGCATAAATTATGCACAACAAAACCTGCCAGATCAACCTATCTCATGAACCAATCAGATCTATTCAACAAGATAAATCATTGAGACAACTCTCAATCATATGAAAAATATCACCAAGATGTTCACCAACCAAGACTACTTACAAATATCAACAAGATGTATCACAATCAATATGTTCTTCTAAAAGTATACCAAGTCATATATGACACATCATCCATAAACCATGTGCCAATAATACTACTAGCAAGTTCCTCTAACAATGTACCCAATATGTACCAATCAGGCATCATCTATAGATCAAAATATGAATCATCAATATGTACCAACATCATGATACCATACAGCTCATGTATGTTCCACTCATAAACCATATGTCCCAACATGTATCTCAATCATATACCAAAGACATATACCAATATAACCATCAAAATATCTATAGCAATTAACCACACTATCCATAACTAAATATCATAAACCCTCACATCAAATCATCTGCCAAAACCTCACTTTTATGTAGCCTCAAGTGTGTACCAATCATATATCAAGACCATTAACAAAATCCTCTCACAATGTACCATAAGATATACCAATAAGACTCAAACATGCACCACCAATATAATTGAATAGATCTTCCACAAAACCATTCTACAACAAGCCCTAAACTTCCAAGAGGCCATCAAATAGATTTACAAGGAAAAACCTCAACCATATTCATAGATTCAACACTACACATATGAAAACCATACATTTTTCTTCTTGTATTTTTGGATCTATTATGGATTTTTTTCTATAGCCATGATTATGTTTCCACAATTTTGTTTCAGTGATTCTACTGCCGTGATTTTGTTTCCACGATTTTTCTTCCGCGATTCTATTGTTGTGATTTTGTTTCCACGATTCTACAACCACATTTTTTTTGCAGTGATTTTGTTGTCTTGATTTTTCTACCACAAATTTGATCTCTGAATAATACCTTCCAAATAACCTTTCACAAATGGATATTCAATTCTGCTCAAAAAATAGGTGCTAATAGGATAGCCTTTCTCTCTTATTTATACTCTCCAAGTAGCTTCCTCAAGGGGTTACCTTCTACCTAACTTTACCCAACTTCCTTCTTCTAGGGATAACCCACTTCTAACCACTTGTCCACTTACAACCACTTTATTTGCAAATAGTAATATCTCCACTTCTAGTCGCAACTAATTGTATTATTTAATTAATTTCTTTTGCAACCACTTTGACTTATCCATAAATAGTGAACTTACCACTTCTTGTTGCAACCACTTTGACTTATCCATAAATAGTGAACTCACCAATTTTTGTTGAAACTACTTTATTATTTAAATAATTTCTCTTTGCAACCACTTTGACTATTCAATCTTCTCATCACAACTACTTTACCACAATTACCAAACTCCCAACTTCTTGTTGCAACTAATTTATTTTTTATTACTTTCTTAATGAAACAACTATACCCATGATTAACTCCTAGTTACCATCATTTTGAATAGTACACTTCTTCTAGTAGCTTCTATAATAATTGACTTATTTGACCTTCTATAGTATTCTAGATAATTCATGAGGGTTCTCCAACTTCACATGGCCATAATTCTCTAACCGTGACGAGTTATGTGACGCTACACATATCACCGAAAATGGCATGACATGTACTATCCATATAGAATAGTATAAACTAAAAATACACCAATGTTCATACCTCTATACCTCAACCAAAATTGGGTTCCTTACCCATACCTCTAGAGCTACTGGACATACTCAAGGGTTGACATAAATATCTAAGGGTTGACATCAATATATAATATCACTCTCCAAGGGTTGACATCAATTATAACCAACAATCCAAACAAATTTTCCATCAATCTAAACCAACTGTCCGACAATATCATCATCCATCGTTGCATCATAGACGAAGGAGCATCCACTTGCATCATGTCCAAATCAGTATGGAAATAACTTGGGTCACCTGAGTTGATCCCCTCCACCATCACAATTAGAGCTTATGATGGTATAAAATATCAACCAGAAGGCCTATATCAAAATTTTATGGTTGAGCTATGGGGAAAGACAATTCTCATTGACATAGAAGTCATTAACACCTAGTTGGATTATAATATCCTCCTTGGATGAAGTTACATGTACGCAATGCATGTTATAGCTTCCTTAGTCTTTTGCACCATGCTCTTCCCTCACAATGGGAAAATTTTCACCATTGATCAATTGACCCACCATGAACCCAACTAATCAGAGCACATTGATAACATCCTGCCACTTATTTTCTCGGTTGACGACCTTATCCCAATGATAGATGTTGGACCAGGGATATTTCAATATCCATCCTTGATTGGTATATGCCAAGGCTTCCCACACCTCAATTCCACCACCGCCATTGTTTGTGTTGTCCCAGTCGATGGAGTAGATATACCCAACCCCCCCCCCTTGTCTACTAAAATCTCATCAAACTCCACATACACTCTTTCCCAACTAAACTTGATACCTCCTAACAAAATCCCCATACAGACTCCTCGAGATGGAACATCGAAGAGTCCACCACCTGTGGGTCAATCCTCATTTGGAATATAGTCCCACAGGACATCACTCAAATACCCTTCTTTTACCCCCCCCTTAGGAGTAACAATATATCAAGTTGCTTCTACTCTCACCTTACTAAATATGGACATATCCATCCTTGTATGCCATCTAGAACCACTAGTTGTGGTACTAGGTGTTGGGCTCTAAAGATGTCCTAAAAATAACCTTTATGCATCAACCAAAGGTAGGTGCTGGCACAAGTGTTTTACTTGTCACCTACATAGGTTCTTACCTTCCGTTTTCAATACCAAGCCTCCAGAGATGCAACACCTATAAAGGAACAACAATCGTAAAGGGAACGGAAGTTTTTCTATTCAAAGGAACAACAATCGGAACAAAAGGAACAACAGTCGTTACATTGGGCCGAACTAATGTTGAAAAAATTGCATTGTAGTATTTACCCAACTTATATAATTTGTCAACCCGGGGGTCATAAACTGATGAAGCACATGCAAAGTATATGCAAGATTGAAGCTGGACTAATCTAATTTAATGTTTAAGCTATGACTGAAATTGAATCTTTAATCTAACACGTGACTGAAATAGAATCATTAATCTAGTTGCATAAATGAAATTACTCTAATAATGGAATTGCGTAATGGAAATTAATCTAGAAATGGAGAACTACATGAAGGAAAAGCAGATACAAAAAGTGAAGGGTTAAATGGCACAACAACACATGAGAGCTCTCACCAATGAAGCAATCTTACATTCAATAATCAAATCAATCTTCATAAAAGAATAATGAAAGCATGAAAACCAAAACCATGAATCAAAGCTAAGAATCCCTTTCTCTTTCTAATCCTAATGACTACCATTAATGATTACTCTAATTCTCTAATTACAACTAATTGAATTCTAATTTCTCCTAATTGAATAATCTAATTCCTCTTCTACTTGAATCCCGATGAAGAGAGAGCACTCTCTTTTATACATGAGAGCCTTGAAGATAAGATAATCATCTCATTATTACAGATCATCTTTTCTCTCAACCTATTTCCCATTATTACAAAATATAATCCCTTTAAATCCTCACACATGTCTCTCATATATCTTAGATAAGATATTCCAACCAAATCTCCATGATCTTCTCCTTGGAATGGGCTTGAATTATCTCCTCAAATATTGAAATGGTGGAGGAAGTATTCGAGAAGTTCTTTGAATTAATCCTTCACATATTTCTACACATTACAAAGCTCACACATATTTGATATATATATGAAAACATGTTGATTTTCTAACATTTAATCACAAATTCCTTTTAAATACTAAAATGAATAAAGTGGAGAACAATAAGGTGAAACCCAAGTATATTTATGGAAATGATATTGTGAAAGGTTAATGGGGCGATGGAATGTGAAGAATGATGAAGGGAAAGGTGGATGAGAATAGGACATTTCTGAGCCCCAACACCAGGTTTATCTCTTCCACCACAACACATAGTCCCGTTACCGCAATTATGTATCATCCACCCACTCACCCAACAAGTCCCATAGTTGGGGGAAATATTACTACTACATGACTCACCCAACAAGTCCCATAGTTGGGGGAAATATTACTACTACATGAGTGTTGGTCAACTGAGAGGTGAATCATTTAGTTACCGTATGGAAACAATTATGGTTCTTTTAAACTTTGTAGAGACACTGAATGACAATCACAATGGAAATAAACAATGGTGCACTTTTTAGTATCATTCACATATAAAACATGCATTTATATTTCCCTCTTGAGAAACCCATGCAGATAATATAACCCTTTTTTTTATATGATATGTAATGGTTACATTCTTTATAGAATCATACATATGAGCACCAAATAATAATGAGGATACAACCTCTATTCTGCAAGCTGTAACTTGCTGAGATCACCAACTCTCTGCTTTTCTCTAGCACCAACTAGAAGGAAGCACTCACTCCCTGGGCTTGTTTCTAGCACCAACTAGAAGTACACCAACTCCCCGTGTTCAAGCACCCACTTGAACCCTCTCTCGAGGAAAATAATCCTCCCTAGCACCTCCTCCCAACCACCAAATATAAATCTTTTATACTAAATTTATTATAGTGATATGATGTTCGATGATGGCTTACCTGACTTATCACTGTTTTGCTCCACTTCGTCGTTCTGTCTGCCTTATTGCCTTCTGCTCATATCATTTGCAATGTCCGGGTTATGGTCCTACCACGCCAAAGGTGCCACTCTGATTCTTCTTCCCCAATGAATCACCATAGAAAACTCCAATAACCACTGCAAATTCCCTAATTGTAACGACCAACCCACCTCTCTGTCCCGTGTATTTATAGCGTCTATGCACCTTTTGTGCATGCATGTTTTCCATGCCTCTGCATGCAGACTCTGCATCCTTATCCTCCACCTCTTGAGTCCCCTCTATCTTAATCATCATCATGACTCTTCAGCTTCAGTGATTACATCAGTCTTGACTTTCTAGTAGTCAGCTAATAGCCGTGGTTTTTGGCAGTCTCACTATGTCGTGCGTTAGTAGCCTCCGATCATTTCTTGATCCAACGGTCATGTGACTGTAAATCGGGATTTCATATATCGTATTCTGGCACTTTCTGATGACATAATGTTTATGACCACGGGAGTCGCGATTTCCTGATTCGCGATGTGTTTCAGCCCTATTGAGCTCCTGGTCCATGTGACCGTTACCCGTGACCGCAACCACACCTCTCGAAAAAATGTACAAAGGCCCTTCGATCGCTTCGATCCAACGATTCAGATCAACTCGGGATTTCATATATCGTGATTTCTGCACTTTCGATGATTAGATACGTTTTACGGAGTCGCGGATTTTTATCTCGATGACATAATGTTTTATGTCCACGGGAGTCGCGATTTCCCGATTCGCGATGTGCTTCAGCCCTCCTGGCTGAGCCCTTGTCCATGTGACCGGTCTCTGTGTGACCTTGGTCTTGTCACCCCATAGGCATTTCGGCATTTCTAATGTTCAAGGTCCTTGTCACTTCCAAATCGCGATTCGCGAAACTCTGACACAGGCTATGATCAACGGTCCAGGTATAACCTTGGCTCAACGGCTACGATTGAGTCACGATATCGCATATCGCGAAATCGGGGTTTCTGATGTCAAGTGACTTTGTCATTCCAAAGTCCCGATCCCCGATTCTCCATGCAGAGATTCAACGGTCCAGATCACTTCTAGCTCAATGGCTCAGATTACATCGCAAAATCGCATATCGCGATTTCAGAGTTTCTATTACAGTGTGTTCTTGACATATCAAAGTCCCGATCACCGATGCCTCTGCTGACGTCACACGTGGTTTGACACATGTTAGATACTGCCACGTGTCACTCTGATTTGTGAATTGCATGAGCCTGAAGTGTTAGATCTACCTGACACTTGTCATTCTCTGGTTGTGCCACGTGTCCCTGGGTGACGTGGTATGTTGACGTGTGTTGGATCGACGGTCTAGATCACTTATTATCCAACGGCTGTGATTAACTCGTGAAATCGCGTATCACGATTTCGGGGTTTTCGTTGTCAAGTGTTCTTTGCATATTGAAATCGGGATCCCCGATTCTCCGATGAAGGAAATCAATGGACCAGATCTAATTCTTGATTTAACGGTTGAGATCATATCGCGATTTCAGGGTTTTCGTTGTCAAGGAACTTTGACATATCCAACTCGCGATCCTCGAAACTTCGATGACTACGCTCCTGGTCCATATGACCATTATCCTCATCACCGTAGCCAAACCTTCATCACTCCCTTTAAAGACTTTGCAGGTTCTCATTGATCCAACGGTGGTCGGGTCCCTGCACTCGGATCTGACGGCTGAGACCTGCCCTCCTATCGAGCTTCTCCCGGTGGCACCCGATCGTTGCCACGCGTCCTTCCAAATAGACGGTCCTGATTATGTCGGGATTTCACCTTGGCTTTTCCCAATGGTAAACCTCGTATAGCTCCTGTCCGATCTGACGACGGACGGGTTTTCTAAATGAGATCCAACGACTGTGGATCTCTGTCTTCCTTCTCCTCTGCGAACTCCCGTATCTTGAGCTTTGCCTTTGCTGCGCGCGTTTTCTTCAATGTTGTTCCTCCTGAGCTTGCCATCAATGACAAGCATATGCTACTTGGTAAACATTTGCCAACAATGAGATGCTAAATATGGAACATTGGGCATGAACACAAACAAATGAGGAACACAAAAAAATAAGGATCCTTCTCTCCCTTCTATACCTTGCATAACACCCCCATGCACATTATGCAACACAGTTAGACACCCTACCAATATCTACCCTGCTTTACCCGAGTTACAGAACCCCATTCAAAAACCCATCAGTACACCACTACTACTTACACCGATCTCCCCACCAACCTCCCCATAACCTTCTTCCTCCAAACCTCCCAGTTTGAGAACCAATCATGCTTGTGACATTTACTCTCAATACGACCATTACATGCACCACTATTTGGCCCTCCCTTAGTTTTAGGACACTCTTGCAGTAGTGCACCAAACCACATTTTCCAAAAAATCCTAGCCCATCCCCTCGATACCACTAGTTACTGAAATTATATATTTATCTACATCATTAAGAGAGTGCATGTGGTTCCCTTGCATATTGTGCTACCGGATGGATCATTACACATATTAATGCCCACTCATCATTTAGGGACACACACTCTGGATGGCTTCCATCACACCCATCCCACCAATCGCACCAACCCCGATGAACTTGGATGTGAACGATCACCATCCAAGTAGTCATGGAATACATCCCCTATGGCTCAACCCCCGTTAATTGACCCCTCTTTCCACTCCACCACGATGAGAGGACTTCCCCCCAAAATCCTCTAATTCTCTTGTAACACCCGTTTATGAGATTCCCCCTCCTCCATACCATGGTACATCCAGTTCATATATGGATATTTGGTTCATGACATATATCGACTATCCCCATTCCCCTCCTATAGGCCCATCTACCTAAGGGACAAATGACTATATCCAACCTTCACCGACTACCCCCATGAATATTGACACCCCACTCTTTCTTGTTACAAACTCTCTATACTTCATAACCTTTCAATCCGATGAAGACATTTTGGAAGTCTTATGCACACCCGATTACCCATGGGATGATTTCCATCATTGATCCATTTTTCTGATGCACAATGCCTTTATACCACCAACAGATGCCCCTATCTATACCATCGAAGATAAATATTTTATCCCTTCATCCCATGTAGATTGGTTCAAGAACTAAATACCCTCCTCTGATGCATTTGAAGAAGGTAATATGACAAATATTTCACCCACCATCAAGATCAATATTTCGGTCAATCCCAATGTAGTAGAAGAAATCACCCTGGGGCCAGCATGCTCCCCAGAGGAAATTGTAGCATACAAATCCATCTTCTAGGAATACTAGAAATTTTTTTCCTGGTCATACAATGAAATTTCAGTGTTAGACCCAACTATTTTTGAACATCGCATTGACACTTGGCCTGGTGTTACTCCTATTTTCCAAAAGAAACATGCCCTCCAACCTTCCAAATGGTGATCAAAGCCAAGATAGACAAAATACATATAACTGACTTCATATACCCCATTGGATACACATCCTAGATCTCCAATATTATCCCTATCAATAAAAAATAGGGCACTGTTCGAGTTTTCAAAGACTTTTGTGACCTCAACCAAGCTTTTCCAAAATAAAACTTCCCTAACCCCTTCATCGATCAAGTCATCAATGTTTGTGCTAGTGATGAAGTATTCTCCCTCATGGAAATATTTTCCAGCTATAACCAAATCCAAATCTTCCATGCACATCAATACAAAACTACCTTCACAACCCCCTAGGGTACCTTTTCCTATCATGTCATGCCCTTTGGACTCAAAAATGTCGGGGAAATTTTTCAACTTCCAATGACATATGCCTTCCATGATATCACTCACATCATTCTTTCCTACTTGGACGACCTTACAACTCAGTCCAAGAAACGTTCCCAACACATAGAGGATCTACAGATCATCTTTGAACATTGTCGAAGATACAACATTCGACTCAACCTTCATAAATGTGTCTTTTGCATCACTACAGGCTGCCTATTAGGATTCATAGTGTCCTCAAAGGGCATCATTGTAGATTCCCCTAAGGTTCAATAAATCAATGAAATTCCACCTCCCAGGAATTTACGCCAGTTGCAGAGCCTCCAAGCCAAAGCCCATTTCTTGCGACAATTCATTCTTAACTATGCCATTCGTGCCCATGGCTTCCTACAGTTGCTCCACCATGATATACCATTTCACTGGGATAACAATCCCCAAGCTGCCTTTGAGTCACTCAAAAATGAACTGAGCAAAGCCCCCTTAATCAATCCCCCTGACTATGACATGGATTACATACTCTACCTATCTTCCTCAGAGGTTTTCGCTGCTAGATTTATCTTGTAGGTTGACAATGATCAATGAAAACATGTTATATACTACATTAGAAAGAACTTCTCTAGGCCACCTCTCAAATATAATCATGAGGTGAAGGTAGCATTAGCAGTCCTCCTAGAAAAACAAAAACCGTGCCATTATATATTGCTTCGTACCACCAAAGAAGTCATAGATTCCAACCGCACGCATTACCTATTGAGTCACCTCCAGATCAATGGAAAATTTTCTCGCTAGATCGTTATTCTCCAAGAATATGACCTTGATTTTACCACCCCATAGAGCAAAAAATCCCTTTTCCTAGCCAAACTCGTCGTAGAATTTTCATCTAACTATACAGACCCCCTGGTCAATGAGGATTTCCTTAATGATAATTTATTTCTCATGTCATCAACAAAACCATGGTATGACGATATTTTGGTCTACCTCCAAACTCTAAAGTTTGGTCCCCACCTTTCTCAATACGACCATCATCGTATCTGACACCAAGCCTCACAGTACCTCCTCATAGGCGACGTTCTCTATCATCAAGGCATCAAAATTTCCATTTGACAATGCCTCACCCTAGAAGAGGCCGAGACAGTTTTGAATGATTTCCATAGTGGCACATGTGATGGTCACTTATTTGGTTTGTCCATGGCACAAAAGATCATTTTCGCAATCTATTTTTGTCCCATGTTATTTCACAAGTGCATACACACAATGAAGCGATGTGAAAAATGTCAATTATATGTGATTAGAGCTCGAACATCACCTGCCCTATGGCACCCTGTTATCACGGCTATTCCCTTCTATAAATGGGGCATTGATTTCATGACATGAAATCCTCCCTCTATAATGGAAACAAGTACATTGTAGTCATTGTTGACTACTTCACCAAATGGGATGAATATATGCCCATGTTCAACAATACAACTGACACAACGATGCATTTTTTATTCAACCATGTCATCTCTCGCTTCGGGGTTTGTAATGTCCCCACTTTGGGACACCATCACAGGGCAGAGATTTATGATGACCAGAGTAGCCAGATCAATACTAGAGGGCGTACAGGGGTATTTGAGAGGCATTGTGGGGTCCAACTTGCATTGATGATCATATTCCATCATTATGAGCCATTCCTCACATGTTGGCTTTGGTTTCGTTGCATTCCGACGATTTCCATGATTTTGACTATTTTGAGCTATAAGTCAATGGAATTCATTGAAGAGGTCATTTTGGGCACATTACTTGGAGGAACCTCTTAGTGTAATAGCTCATTGGAATCGGGAGGAGAAACACTACAGGATGGGATGGCTACAAGTGACTTTCAGTGTCCAGGGAAGCCACAAGGAGAGATAAGGAGCTTTTCAAAGGTAAAAAGGTTAATTAATTAATTAAAGTGATTTAATTAATTAATTAAATATTAATAAAATGAAAGTCACTTTGGAGGGACAAGGTGAGACAAAAAGTATAAAGGAAAGGCAAGGGCCTCTTCTCATTCATTCATGTATGATTATCTTTTGATATCTGGCTTTTAGCTAGTGAGCACATCATTGGGGGTTTTGAGGGTTTTGACTTAACAAACCCTAGAGGACGATTCAGTGGTGAAAGATTCCACCAAGCTTGTCCCAATATTGGTATTGGAGATGCAATACTCTCCCACACCATTCTAGTCAGATCTACTCAGTTGCAGGATGATTCTACATCAGTTTCATGTGCAGATAGAGAGAGGGCGCACCAATTGAGGGATTCCAGCAAGAGGGGCGCACCATCTTTGGAGAGAGATCTGTTGTAGGCGATTGGCAGGGCCGTTGAGGATTCTATCACTTGGGTTTTCATTGCACGGCCTTGGACATCAGATCTAGGGATTTCTGAGACAGTTTTATGGCTCAGATTATTTCTTGAGCAATGGGGCGAATTGAAGAGAAGGAGGGCGTTTTTGAGATCCATATCTAGTCCGTTTGGAGGGGTTACACTTCAGATATGACCCTGATACTTTACCTAGTGACTTGCAGTGTCCCGATCTATATTTCTGGAGATTTTCAGAGCATTTGGAGGCCTCCTTCAGCAGGGCCGAATTATCTAGGGTTTCAGTCATCTAGT
>SNQJ01S0006933.1:171702-220905 GCA_010110895.2 Picea sitchensis | reverse complement strand
CATTCATTCATGTATGATTATCTTTTGATATCTGGCTTTTAGCTAGTGAGCCCATCATTGGGGGTTTTGAGGGTTTTGACTTAACAAACCCTAGAGGACGATTCAGTGGTGAACTTTTCCACCTAGCTTGTCCCAATCTTGGTCTCGAAGATGAAATACTCTCCCACACCATTCTAGTCAGATCTACTCAGTTGCAGGAGGATTCTACATCAGTTTCATGTGCAGATAGAGAGAGGGTGCACCAGTTGAGGGATCCCAGCAAGAGGTGTGCACCATCTTTGGAGAGAGATTCATTGTAGGCGATTGGCAGGGCCGTTGAGGATTCTATCACTTGGGTTTTCATTGCAGGGCCTTGGACATCATGTCTAGGGCTTTCTGAGACAATTTTATGGCTCAGATTATTTCTTGAGCAAGGGGGCGAATTGAAGAGAAGGAGGGAGTTTTTGAGATCCAGATCTAGTCCGTTTGGAGGGGTTACACTTCAGATCTGACCCTGAGACTTTACCTAGTGACTTTTAGTGTCCCGATCTATATTTCTGGATATTTTCATAGCATTTGGAGGCCTCCTTCAGCAGGGCCGAATTATCTAGGGTTTCAGTCATCCAGTGGGGCACACCATTCAGTGGGGGATTTCAGATCTACAGAGATTGAGAGGGATCTTGGAGATTCGGTCACCTGGGTTTTTCTTACCATAACCCGATCTATCAATTGGCATATTTATTAGGGTGATTGGACACTTTGGGCAACAGGGCCAAATTATCTAGGGTTTCAATCATCCAGTGGGGTGCACCATTCAGTGAGGGATTTCATATCTATAGAGATTGAGAGGGATCTTGGAGATTCGGTCACCTGGGTTGTTCTTACCATCACCCGATCTATCAGTTGGCATATTTATTAGTGTGATTGGACACTTTTGGCAGCAAGGCCGAGTTATTGAGGGTTTTAGCCTTCTATTGGAGCGTGGCATTCTTCAGCTGGAGAGTTTGGCATTCAGATCTGCTTGTATTGATCTTCATTTCTCAGTCATCCTTTGGAGGCATCTTTTGTATTAGCGGGATCATTTTGTAGAATCTCTTATCTATTTTCTATCTTCTTGGCCATTTGTTGAGCATTCCAAATCGACATCTTCATTGTAGCAGGTTTCTCTATTTTATGAATAAAGAAGAATTGAGATGTTTTGGCTTGTCTATCCTATTTCATACGGTTGAGGTATGTTCCATGGTTATCTCTTTATATTATTTTCTGCATACACACATATAAACACATCTAAAAGGTAGATAAGCAAAGTGTTTGACGAAATACCTCACTCAGAAAAGGTTTTAAAAAGACACCAAAACAGTGATGATCCTTGCATAATGGCTTGGGATCATTACAGGGTTGCCCTACAACTAGTCTCCTACCATGAAAATCACTTCGAAAATGAACTCTTCGTGGGGCTATCGACCAAATTAGGATTCACCCATGAGTTCACCTCACCCTATTACGCACAATCCAATGGGCAAGTCGAGGTTGCGAATAAATTTCTCAAAACTATGCTTTAATGAACAGTTGACAAACACAACACCAATTGGCATCATATGATTTTTCCATCTTTATTGGCATATCAGATATCTATCAAAATGACCATTGGTTTTACACCCTTCCACTTAGTCCACAACATTGAATACTTACTCTACATTGAGTGTGAAATCCCAATGTTGCGCATTGCGATCAATCTCTTTCCCAACACACCACCACTTGAGCAATGGTTGTTCTCCCTTGAATCACTCGATGAACATCAACGAGAATTGTTATAGAACAATGAAGAATAAAAAAAGAAGACGAAATCCACCTTTGACGACCACATTGACCTTCAATCGTTTACCGAAGGAGACCTTGTGCTGGCCTACGATATCGCCCACGATACCCTCCGCCACAAAATTTTTGAATCCCTTTAGTGAGGACCCCATGTCCTCCATCATTTCCTTACTAAGGGAACCTATTTCTTAGGCCACCCTAAAGGAGATACCCTCAAGGACCCGGTCAATGGGTTATACATGAATAAGTTATACCCTTTAGCATAACCATTTTACCTTCTGTTTTCCTTTCTTTCCTAGTTGTTTTTAGTCTTTTCTGATATATCTCTCTCATTATGTGATCCTAATCTAGTTTCTTTGTGTCAACAGATGAATTCTTCATTCACTTATCACATCGGGTATGCAGACGGAGCTAGCCACTGGACCAAGAATCTAGCCTTAAGGACCTAGGCCATTTACATCCCCGACCATGTGTTGTTCCAGTCTAGAGGAATATGCCTCGTCCCCGCCACCAATAACCAAGTTGAATATGTTGTCTTCATTGGTCTCCTCTTCGAGGCTAGTTACCTTCATATTCATCACCTTAACATTCTCTTAGATTCTCATCTCATCATACATCAACTCAATAACGTGTATCATGTTTGTGATCCATGCCTATATCACAAGTACCTGCATGTCAAACTTCTGCTATGAAATTTTGAGTTAATCACATTTTCTCATATATCTAAGAACCATAACCAGATGGCAGATAATATAGCTAATCAAGTACTAGATTGGAATTTATCACATTAACATACATGTTGCATTCATCCATCAATAGATAAAACAAGAACACATAAAATACCATATGTAACACATATCAAATACATACACACATGTCCCAAAAGGTCTACTCATATATATAGATTGCTCATGTGTTTGATACAAAAATGAGTACATATATTCCTTAGCTCCATGTATAGTCCCTCTCATCACATCTATACAAAAGGGGAGTTCAAATAACTCCTACATAGTACAAAATCATTCCCATCCTGTATACGATCCTCCTACCACCTAGGGTGACCCTAGTTGTGGTACATCATCACCAGCTAGTGGAGCTCTCCCAGGAGGAATATCCACAATAGGGATCTTCCCCATAATAGTCTCACACATAATTGTTTCCCATAAAATCACCAACCACCAACACTGCTCCCCACCAATGCACATCTATAAGACACCCTCGTCTCGGATACGAAGCCACAAGTCCTCAATAAATCCATCCAAAACACCCTCGAGGTGCCTCCTTAGCTCCTTCATCTCCTGGTCATGTGCTCCAGGTTGATCTCTTCATCATCCCTTTGTTGGGCCTACCTCCACTGCATGTGTCAGGCCTACCCATGAATCATCAAAACGACAATGCCTCCTGGAAAACCCCTCCTCTTCCAACCCCTGCGAAACATCCACCTCATGGCCACCATGTCCCACATTTGCATGACCAAACCAAAAAATATGTATCAATACTATCCATATACACATATATAAACTCAATGAAAAAGTAAAAAAATAGAAGTATCATACACTCTCCTATGTCATCCCAGTCCTCCCCGGGCGACAGACTCATGGCTGGATGACGTCGAAAATCAATACCAACTCATATAATACCTTAGGGGTCTTCCACTATACCTTCTTGAACATAGGGGTAAATTAGTGCCCCACAACACCCTCCCCCTGATGTGGCAGGAGCTCTTCCCACCTCATCATTCTTAGATCCTACAACGTTGACATATCCAAAATAGCTTGAGGGTGTAGCAATACCACCCTCTCAAACATGAATGCGCACAACATCGAGACAAAAGAAAAATCACAACCTCTATATGCTACACACTGATCCAGTTGTGCCACCATGAAGGAATGCATCAACCAGGCCCAAGAAATAATTTGACCATTCGTGGGCTACTCTGCAATCATCATCTGCACAATGAAAATGCATTGCGTCCCTAGTGACCCATAGATCCAGACCACCATAACATAGAACACTTATACCTCAAGAGAACCAATTGAGTTGATGATGATAGAGACACCACTCATCATTGTCGTCCGCGAGAAGTACCGTCCAGTCGATCCTCCCACCTCACCCCATTCAGAAGCCATGATTAATCTGCCAAAACAGTCCCTCGGAAGGAGAGCCTAGAAATAAAGTAGATGTCTATATCTTCGATAATCTGCAGATCTCACCCACGCACCGAGAAACATTTTCGAACTAGCTTGCACTATGAATTCTAGCAACGGCTCCTTGGCCAAATGTCACTGGATCAATGCATCTTCGCCCAACCCTCCCAAAAACATGCCTACATTATGCAGGATGTTTTGACAGCTTACTTGGATCTCTCACCACTGAAATATGAACTTGTCTACACTTCCATAGATCCAAAACATCCATGTAGACAACTCTCATACCTCCACAACAACAAGTACAAATGAGATGGTTATGTGGGCCCCATTCCCTTAAATACACCCTTTGAAAAAACTTCCTCACATTCGTTCTAGAGCATACGAGCTCCATTTCTCACATCATTTGAACCTACAGGATCCATACTCCCTCACCCTCAAAATGGTACTCTTAGATACTCATTTTAGATCAGAGCCTCAGGGAACCCTTATGGCACCCTGGACATAGGTACACCTCACCTGTCAATATTTCATTATCAAGCAAATGTTATATATATGTTTTATTTTCAAATATGTTTCACATCGGTTGTTTGTTTGAATGTGAAAGTCCTCACCAACGACCCCCTTCACGTTGTCATTCATCGACTCCACTAGATTCTCCAGGTATATATCCCAAACTGGAATAAAATTCAACCCTTTATTCACAGTTGCATTCCCCAAGAATACCACCTAACATTTATCCTCAGGATCCCCACACCTGGATCTATGGTACCATCACCTCCATTGCATTTAGGTACCGTATGTAATGATCCCAAGCCAATTGTTTTTCTTGGAATAACTAACTAACCACTGATTTTATTATTAAGTGTGTGTATGCAGGTTGGCCATCAAGATTTTGGGATTAGGGTTTATTCAGTTATTCAACTACGGATTAAACAAGCATAATTACCATCATATGAAGAACATCAACAATACACAATATAGGAACCATAAGAAATAGCTAAACTTTATTATAAGAAAGAAAGCACCTGATACAATAGTGAAGCAGATCTGGAATAGCCTCAGATGGCTTCAAGGCAAGAATGGAGCTGCATACAAAATTCTCCCGGAGATACAAGGAAAGCCTCCCAAAGGCTGTAACAAAAGATGAATGCTCAACTACAAAACTAGGGTTTAAGCCCAACCCTTAAGCACTGGTACGGTCCTATTGGTGCTGGTACGACATGTTGAAGATGATGGATACCAAGGGTTCGGCCCTCCTGAAGATGAATTTCCCCAAATTTTTCCAAACTCCTCCCAATGATAGATCAAGGTAATGGAAGACTGCTCCTGAAGTATGGATCCAAAACACTGAAGCCTCCTCCTCAAACTACAGAAACCCTAAACTGGTACGACCCTCCTGAAACCATGAATATGGCCAATAATATGGTCTAGTTGAATATGGGCTCAGAATCTCCTGAAACTCTCTAGGATGATATATTGGGTCACCACAAGCCCTTGAGAGAAGTTTCAAGATCAGATCTAGCCTATGGCCTTCTAGATCTGAGAAACACTGAATCACCAAATCATCCTCTTCCTCCTGAAATAGTCTCAACCTGCAAATAGATGATAGGGACATGTTAAATCCTCCAAAAAACCCTCTAACCGATAATCAAGGCCTTGCAAGCAAAACCCTAATGATGAAAACCATCAAATCTTCCTCCATATGTTGGATCAAACTCTTCCTCAACCAATGGTGCGCCCCTGCATAAAAACCCTAGCTATTACAGCCTTGCTAATCCAACTGGTATGACCATGCTGGTCCTCTTCAATAGATGATAGATGTAGAATGGTGTGGGTGGAGTATTTCATCCCTGAGACCAATCTTGGAACAAGGTGAGTGGAATATTTTGCCACTGAGTTTTTCACTATGGTTTGTAATATCAAAACCCTCAAAACTGTATGCTCAAGAGAATCAACAAGAAAATATCCAAAATCCAGAATGCCTGAGAGGTGCGCCCTAGCCTTCTCTTTATAATTTTCTTGTATTTCCCTATTGAGTTAAGTTAACCCCTAGGGTTAACTTCTAACTCAACCTCCAATGCTTCTATTCCTTCATTGAGTTCTCTTTTTAACTCCTTTTACCTTTTTATTAAGTCAACTTAAGAATATAACATTAGTTTGGTTGAATTTTCCCCTCAGTGTTAGACTATGGCCTAATGGGGATGCCTAGGCCACTAAGTCTTCTCAAAAATATTCATCAAGAGGTGGGGGACATTATAGTCTCCCCTGCTATAAATTGATTTCCCTCAAGTTATTCCAAACCTGTTTCCCATACCACTTGTTCATTCTCCCACGTGGAATCCACAATGGGTAGATTCTTCCATATAATTAGGTACTCTTTGATGCTTCTCTTCCTGAGCCTCTTCTCCCAAACCTCTAATATCTCTTCCAAAATAAGAAAAATCTTCCCCTCTTCATCCATGGGAGGTAGTACCTAAATGGGTGTGATGTGTTGGTCGATGGACCTCTTTAAGTAGGACACATGGAAGACATTGTGTATCTTGCTACCCTGTGGAAGCTCCAACTCATAAGCTACATCCCCTATCTTCTTGCTGACCCTGTAGGGCCCAAAGAAACATGGTTTTAGATTCTCTACTCTACTTCTTTTTATAGAATCCTTCCTGTATGGTTGGAGCCTTAGATAGAATAAGTTACCAACCTCAAAAGTATGCTCAACTCTATGCTTGTCTGTTTGGACCTTCTCCTCGTTCTATGCTCTCTATAGATGATCCTTCATCTCTCTGAGGATGTCTTGGCTCTATTGTACCCAATCATGTACCATTGGTGCTCGACTATCACCAAAAGCAATCTCCACTAAAGATAGTGGGTCATATCTATATAAGGCCCTAAATGGTGTCATGCCTATCGACATGTGTTAGGTGGTGTTGTAGTAGTACTCTCTTAAGTGCAACCATCTGACCCATGCTTTTTTCTACCCTACTACATAATTTCAGAGGTAGCCTTCTACCCACTAGTTGACTATCTCAGTTTGTCCATCCGTCTAAGGGTGATATCTGGTACTAGGGGTCAAGGTCGTACCAACCAGTCTAAAAAACTCCTGCCAAGATGTACTCATGAAACTGTTATCCTTGTCACTGACAATGGTCTTTGCTAGGCCGTGCAACCAGAAGATCTCCCTGAAAAATAGTTCAGCCACCTATGTTGTTTTGAAGTCCGTGGCTATGGAGAAGAAGTGTGCAAACTTCATCAACCTATCCACCACTACGAAAATGTAGTCTTTCCCCTTCATCCTTGGCAACCCTGTGATGAAAACCATGGATATGCTTTCCCACTTGTGCTCTGGAATGGGTAAGAGTTGCAATAGTCCTGTTGGGTGAGTGTGCCCATCCTTGTTCTCCTCGCATGTAGTATACTCCTTGACATGCCTTATTACATCCTCCTTGAGTCCCTTCCATGAGAATCTCTCTCTCACCTGCTTGTACGTCTTACTAATCCCTTGGTTCCTTGCCATAGGTGAGTCATGACATGCTTGCAACACTTTGGCCTTGAAGGTCGAACCAGGAACCAAAAATATTCGGCCCTTGTAATAGATGAGGTCATTTGTAATCCTGAAGCTATCATCCTGTACCTATCCATCTAGTAGCTGAAAAGCGAACTGATCCTTAGCATACTCCAACACCAAGTGGTTCTTCCATTCAACCGATACACCTGACATGGAAAAAATGGATGGCCTCCTGGATAATGCATCAGTCACCACATTGTTCTTCCCTTTGACAAATTCAATGTCAAAGTCATAGGCTTTTATTCTGCTTACCCATTTATGTTTCCTTTCATTTAAGTCCTTCTGTTCTAATAGGTATTTGAGACTGTTATGATCTGATTTGACCACAAACTGTGCACCTACCAGATATTGCCTTAATTTGGCTAGTACGTGCATGATAGCCAACATTTCTTTGTCATAAATTTTGTAGAGTAGCTCAAGACCCCTGAGTTTTTGACTCTCATAGGCAAGAGGGTTCCTATTCTGCATCAGTATGACCCATATACCTTTTCCTGAAGCATCACACTCCGAGGTGAAAGGCAGGATGAAATATGGAAGAGCTAGGATTGGGCATGTTCTCATTACCTTTTTCATCTTACCCATTTTAAATTGAGCTTCTTTACTCCATTTGAAGGCTCCATTCTTAGTCAAATCGGTCAAGGGTGCAGATAGCTGGGAAAACCCTTTGACAAATTTTTTGTAGTACATGCACATGCCTAGAAATCCTCTTAACTCTGTGAGTGTCTTAGGAGTAGGCCACTCCATGATGGCTTTTATTTTCTCATGATGTACTTGTACCCCTTTTTATCTGATGATGTGTCCCAAGTAAAGAACTTCTGTCATTCCAAACTCACATTTTGACTTTCTAACATACAGTGACTATTCCTCCATGATAGACAAAGTTTGGTCCAATTGCCTAAGGTGTTCCTCCCACATTTTGTTGTAAATGAGAAATTTATCAAAAAATACTATCAAGTGCTTCCTCAACTATTTGTTGAACACATGGTTCATGCAATATTGGAACGTAGTTGGGGCATTGGTTAACCCAAATGGCATCACCAAGAACTGATAATGGTCATTTTGACAACTGAAAGAATTTGGTGGTGATAGGCCCCAATGTGTTGATCCACTGAACTCCAAGGATTATGTTTGTGTCCGGAAGGTCCATCACATAGACGTCTTGTACCAACTCGTGCCTATTCAATGTAAGCTTCATACCTAGAATGTACCTATCACAAGGCATAGTGCTTCCACCTGTTACCTCCACCTTGAACTGTTCAAATTCCACCGTGGGTATATGCCTCCTTCTCAACAATGATGAGTCAATGAATTTTTGAGAGGCTCTCCCATCAATCAATATTTATACTTTATGCCCTTGAAAGACTCCTCTCATCTGGAAGGTGTTAAATTTGGGCACCCCATTGATAGATGCAAAGTTGGCTTTCCCCTAAGCCATATTGTCCTGTCCTGTGATCTCCTCCTCTGTTGTCTTAGTGGTTTCGGTCTCAATGTTCTGTATTTGGGTGATCTCTTCCTCTTCCTTATTGTCTGAAGTGACTTCTATGTAGTGCACTTGACCACAACCCATGCATTTGTTTGTTGGGTTCCATGGTTCTTTGCAAGTGAAGCAAAGTTGGTTCCTCCTCAGTTCCCTCCCGGTGTTCTCATCTACTCTACCACGACCTCTGTCAAAACCCCTTGCGTCACATCCTGCTTGGTTCATTGGAGATCTTTGATCTCTTCCACCAGTGTTAAGAGGTGGTCTAGGTAGAAATTTTGGTTTGGCAGCTGGCCCTAGGTCCATCTTCCTCCAAATATCATCATGTAGATCGGTAGACTTAAAATCCTTTACCCAACCCTTCAAGGGTTCCATCAACCCTTCAATGAAGAGCATCATAAATCTGGTGGGTGATATATCTTGCACCATGACTGCTAGCCTTTGGAACTCTTCAATGTATACTTTTGTTGCTCATTTTTTCTTGAGTTGTGTGAGCTCCTGGAAGTGTAACTCAGGGTCCCCTTGATCAAATATGTCAATGAGTCTCTGGGGGAATTCTGTATAAGTCACTACCTGGTTGTGGCCTAGGGTGGTGATTCCATGATACCACTAGTTATGATATTTTCCATCCAAATGCATAGTGGCAAATTTGATGGCTTCCAACTCCCTCATGGGGTTAAGCTATAGATAAGTATCCAGATTTTGTACCCATGCCTGCGCTTCCATCTTGGTCGTACCATCAAAGTATGGGATTTCCATCTTCCCTGCTCTTCGTTCAAACTCATAAATACTCCTGTGGTTTGACCTGGGCTTGTTTCTGAACTTGAGTTGGCAGTATTGATCCAGGTACATCTTCCTCTGAATCATCATATCGAACCCATGGTACTCCCTAGTACATTGTGCCATTTTCTCAACAAAGTCATCCACCTACTCCTGCTGCACCTGTTCATCTATGAATGTGGGCAAGTACAGTCTAGAGATAGCTCTGCTAACCATATGTCCATGTGACATACCTCTTCCATGTCTTCCCTCAGATCTGGGAGCCTTATATGGATTATACCTGATCCCACCATGGGATCCACTAACATCTTTGCTTCCATACGTCTCAGGGTATTTCCCCTGGTGAGTCATTTGCATCAATAGTTGAGTGATCATTGAATGGTTATCATCAATCTTACTTAGATTCCCATCTACCTTCTTCAAGTTCTCAGTGGTTTTGGCCTATCCCCTTAGGTTTGTCTCTTCACTTTCCTGTAAATGGCGGATCAGGTTGGCTTTTGTGAGGTTTAAAGTTTGCCAAAATTTGTCGAATTCAGATGCCAAGAAAGCCAAACCTTGTGGCTCACGGTCATCTCCTAATCCCTCCATTTTAGCTTCTATTTCACTAGACTGCTTCTTCCTTTTGCCCAGAAAGATATCACTATACCTCTGCATGCGCTAATCCTCATATGTTTGGAGGATCAGAGTTCTGATACCACTGTAATGAACCCAAGCCAAATATTTTTCTTGGAATCACTAACTAACCACCGATTTGATTATTAAGTGTGTATATGCAGGTTGGCCATCAACATTTCTTCCTTAGGGTTTATTTAGTTATTCAGCCACAAATTATACAAGAATAATTTCCATCATATGAAGAGCATCAACAATACACATTATAGGAACCACAAGAAATAGATGAACTTTATTATAAGAAAGTAAGCACCTGATACAATAGCGAAGAAGATCTAGAATAACCTAAGATGGATTCAAGACAATAATGGAGCTGCATACAAAATGATCCCGGAGATATAAGGCAAGCCTCCTAAAGGTTGTAACAGAAGATGAACACTTAACTGCAAAACTAGGGTTTAAGCCCAACCCTTAAGAACTGGTACAGTCTTGTTGGTGCTGGTATGACCTACTTAAGATGATGGATATGAAGGGTTCAGCCCTCCTGAATATGAAGTTCCTAAAATTATTCCAAACTCCTTCCAATGATAGATCAAGGGAATGGAAGCATCCTCCTAAAGTATGGATCCAAAACACTGAAGCCTCCTCCTCAAACTGCAAAAACCCTAAACTGGTACTACCCTCCCGAAACCTTGAATATGGACAATAGTACGACCTAGCTGAATATGGGCTTAGAATATCCTAAAAATCTCTAAGATGATAGATTGGGTCACCACAAGCCCCTGAGAGAACTTTCAAGATCATATCTAGCCTATGGCCTTCTAGATCTGAGAAACAATGAATCACCAAATTGTCCTCTTCCTCCTGAAATCGTCTCAACCTGCAAATAGATGATAAGGACGTGGTAAATCCTCCAAGAAACCCTCAAATTGATGAGAAAGGCATTGCAAGAAAAACCCTAGTACTAAAAACCATCAAATCTTCCTCCATATGCTGGATCAATTTGTTCCTCAACCAATGGTGTGCCCCTGCAAGAAAACCCTAGTTGGTACAACCCTGTTGAGAATAGATGATAGATGTAGAATGGTGTGGGTGGAGTATTTCATCCCCAATACCAAGCTTGGAACAAGGTGAGTGGAATATTTCACCACTGAGTTGTTCACTAGGGTTTGTAATATCAAAACCCTCAAAACTGCATGCTCAAGAGCATCAACAAGCAAATATCCAAAATCAAGAATGCCTGAGAGGTGCGCCCTAGCCTTCTCTTTATAATTTTCTTCGATTTCCCTGTTGAGTTAAGTTAACCCCTAGGTTTAACTCCTAACTCAACCTCCAACGCTTCTATTCTTTCATTGAGTTATCTTTTTAACTCCTTTTACCTTTTTATTAAGTCAACTTAAGAATATAACATTAGTTTGCTTGACTTTTCCCATCAGTGTGAAACTATGGCCTAGTGGGGATGCCTAGGCCAATACGTTTTCTCAAACCTCTTCATTCATAGGTGGGGGAAATTACATCATCATCTGATATATCCGATACTTCTTCCTCATCGTCATGTTAACCACCCCATTATGGACTCCCATATTATGATTTTGGTTACATTCAATGCACCTCCACATTATCATTAACAATCCATATCATCAAACATCAATTTCAAATCCACCATGTAATCCTCCATTCATGTACCTAGTATATAAAATAACCAATGGGGCCCCCACCCTCCACCAATCTCTACTTTCGTGATGCAACCCCCCTTCTCTCCTAGGGATTCTACGACCTCCTGGCCTTGGATATTCAAATTCTTTGAGTCGAATTATTACTTCATGCCTCCAATAGAAACTTAAAAATTAAAACACATGTCCCTTTGATTTTACCTACAGGTTCAAGTTACTAGAAACCCTTCTCTCTAGCGCTTTGGCAACACCAAATTGCAAGTACTAGCTACTGGGATATACTCCTTCTCCAATGTGACCACGACTATGACCGCGAACCAGCTCCCTTCACAACTTCACTCTGCGCACTTCAACAATTCTATGACCTATGCCCTTGTCTCCTTACAAAACACCTTCTACTGAAACACATAGATCTGTGTCACGTGTGTTCCTGGATATGACGGTCTAGATCTAATTCTGCCTTCATGACTTAACGGAGATTGCACCTACTCCATGCAAATTCTTCGAACCTCTATCTCATAGACTCTCTAATCCATTGCCACGTATTCTCCTCGCAGCCAATGGTTAGGATTCACTTCATGACATCAAGACCCATATTATTACAATGCTTCAAACACTCTGAACCTCAAAGTGTTCAAATGCTTCATGGATAACCTCCGTGCAACTCTCCTAGATCAATCGGTCTGGAACGACTCTGCTCGTACCTAGATGAATCTTTCTCATTAAATTTGGGACACCTTAAAGCGGTCCTCCTTTTGAAGATTTCTCTACTCTCTCCCTCCTGAGATTATTCTTTCTCAAAAATTTTCTCCTTAGAGCGCTTTCCCCGACACTTAGTCGAAATTTAGCCTGTGCATGCCTTGCAAGAGGTCCTCCTCCACAAATTAGCTTCTATGTGGACTACTGTGCACACCTTGTGACAATTCCTTTCCCTCTTATACAAATAAATTAGTCTACTCCTTCAGAGCTTCTGAGTCAAAAGACTCTCTCACACACTCCTTGTGGACAATATGCATACTTGCATACAAAAATCCAAATTATCTTTCCTGGACTTGTTCCTCGTGAAAACTTTGAACTTCTCTTAATGACTCCTTCAATATTTAACCCAGTAATGACTCTAAGCACACCTTGTGATGAACTTCCTTCAACTCTACCTTGATGGTGAATGTGCACTCCTTGCATTCTCAAAGGCTCAGTTGTTCCTCCTGAACAATATGAATCTGAGCATGGATCCCCCTACACACACTTTCGAGTTATCTCCACTAAAACTTCTGAGTCACGATAGACTCTGTCTATGCACACCTTGTGGAAACTTATGCACTCTTTTCATACAAAAGTTTCATGTTATCTCTTTTGAGCTTCTAAGTCGAAACAAACTCTGTCAATGCACACCTTGTGAACAATATGCACTCCTTGCACTTGCTCGTAGAAGAGAAACAATTGAAACTTATTTAATATATGATAGATTCATACATTCAACCATGTAAATTCATTCATAACATAGGAGTAATAAATAACAGAGACTTGTAATTAAAAGAAATCCTACCATTCATTCATTCAGATAGACACAACAACACAAAACATTTGGAACAATGATCCTCTATTATATTCATTCAATTGTTATATACATGGATTCACACAATGTTATACAACAACTCTTCAACTAAATTGTAAGAAAACTCAGTTGGGAAACAATGCACTTATTTATACAACACGATCTCATTGAGCTTTCCTTCCAAGATAACTTAGTGTTATCCTATCGAAATAAAATAATTCAACTACTAAGGATTTATTACAATAAATGTTTATGAAATACAGATAATATCAACACATAGAATCTTTATTGCACACAACTTCATTAAAATAAAATACATTCTCCAACAATATCACATGATCTTCATCTCTAAAATATTAAATATGTTCATAAATTTCAGTCTTTCTAGATGTATGCTTGATATGCCTCCTTAAATTAAAAATTGTCTTTTCAAAATGCATGCTAGTCCAATGAGTTGTCCCCTACTCGCACTTTGCTAGAAATGTTCCTACATCAAACTCTTCTGGTTAAAACTTCATGGATTGCTGTCCATGAGCTCGTACACTAACTTTCCATGCTTCTGGATATCCTCTTCATTTACCCAACTGGCATATTCTACTGGGTGTCCTTTCCACTTTACCAGATACTCAAAATAACTATTCCTCCCGGTCTTCTTACCAATTTTTTGATCTATGATCTTCTCCATCTGTGGATTTTCTGCCACAAGAATCTGCTTCTCCCACTAGATGTCTTTCTGATCTTATGACCCTCTGGTTTCATCTTCCATGTAAGGATTTAGGTTCTAAATGTTGAATATGGGAGATATACCCACATCTTCTGGTAGCTCTATCTCATAATCATTTTCATCAAATTTTCTTAGGATCTTGCATGGTCCTATCTTCTTCAGATTCAGTTTTTTATATGTTCCTCTTGGGAACATATCCTTCCTGAGATGTTCCATAACTTGATCTCCTACTTCAAATCAAAGTTATCTCCTATGTTGATCATCTCTTCATTTATACTCTCTGCTACTATTCTGCAACTTCTCTTTGATCTGATTATGAACCTTCTGCATTTCTACAGCGAAGTCTTCTGCTCCAACACTTCTGAACTCATTCTTCTCTAGATCTCTCAAATCTTATACTCTTGTTGGATTCATCCCATATACTATCCTAAATTGACTTTTTCCTTTACTTATTTTTACTGAGTCATTGTATGCAAAATCTACTTGTTCTAGAATCTGATCCCATTGATTATGATGTTCAGTGACCAAACTCCTCAACAAATCTCCTAAAATCCTATTTACTACCTCAGTATGTCCATCCATTTGAGGGTGATATGCATAACTAAAGGATAGTTCTATTCCGAACTTCTTCCACAATGTTCTCCAGAATTGACCAAAAATTTTGGTATCTCTATCTGAAACAATACTCCTGGGCAATCCATGAAGTCTCACAACTTCCTTGAAAAAAAAGTTTGCAATGTGTGTTGCATCACTAGTTTTCTGGCATGGGATAAAGTGTGCCATATTTGAAAATATATCAACTACCAAAAATGTGGATTCACTTCCTCTTTGTGTCCTTGGAAAACCCAACAAAAAATCCATGCTTATTGCATCCCAAGGCCTCTCTGGAATACGCAATGGCTGATACAATCCAATATTTTGTATTGTTCCTTTCACATACTGATAGATCTTACATATGTTCACACAATTCTTTGAATATTCCCTCATACCTAGCCAATAGTACAAATTTTTCAATTGTGCAAATTCTTTTTCATGGCAGAAATGTCCGGCTAGACCTTCACTATGTTTTTCCTTCAACAAATTTTCTCTCAATGAACACTTTGGTATACACAACTGGAAACCTTTGAACAACAATCCATCTTGATTCATATACTTTTTACACTAACTTATTTTACTGAGGACATGATTTTCACATGCTTCATATGCCTCCTTAAAATTTGGATCATCACAATACATGTCCTTAAGGTGTTCAATCCCCAAGGTTTTCACTTCAAATTCCTGTAGAATCAAACATCTACTACTCAATGCATCAACAACTTTGTTAGCAGTTCCAGAAATATGTTTAATGAAAAAATTGAAATTTTTCATAAACTATATCCACTTAGCATGTCTTTGGTTTAACTTCTCATATCTGCTTATGAATTGTGAAGCTTGGTTATCGCTATACAAATAAAACTCTTTTGGAACAAGGTAGTGCCTCCATTTCTTCAAGGCTTGAATTAAGACATAAAATAATTTGTCATATGTGAAGTAATTTCTATTAGTGACATTCATATTCTCACTGAAATATGCAACATGCCTATTATCTTGGCTCAAGAATACTCCAATTGCAACTCCACTTGCATCACATCTAACTTGAAATGTCTTTCTGAAATCTGGAAAGACTAGAATCAGTTGTTTTGTTATCTTCTCCTTCAATATATTGAAGATTTTCTCAGTCTCTTCTATCCATTTAAAATATTTGTGTATTTTCTTCACCGTATCCATCATCGGTGCACAAATTCCACTAAAATTTCTAATGAACTTTCGATAGAAACCTGCTAATCCATGCAATATTCTCACCTAAAATATTCTCCTTGGCAACGACCATTCTTTGATTTCTCTCACCTTCTTTGGATCCATCTTCAATTCATTTGAAGAGATCACAAAACCCAAATAAATGAGCTCAGTCTTCATAAAAGAGGATTTATTTAAATTTGTCAGTAGCTTCTCCCGCTACAACCTCCTCATCACTAATGTCATATGTCTCACATGCTCTTCTTCAGTTTCACTGAAGACTAATATATCATCCATTTATACTATAAGAATCTTACCAATGAAATATTTCAATACCTCATTCATTATCCTCATAAAAGTACGTGGCACATTTGTTAAGCCAAATGACATAACTAGCCATTCATACAATCCCTCATTTTTCTTGAAGGTTGTTTTCCATTCATCACCTTCTCTCATCCTTATCTAGTGATATCCACTTTTCAAATCTATCTTTGAAAAACAATTTTCTCTGCTCAAACAATACATTAAGTCATCCATCCTTGATAATCGAAGTATGTACCTCATGGTGATCTTGTTTATGGCTCTTGAATCTGTACACATTCTCCATCCTTCTTCGGACTTAACAAAGTTGGTACTGCGTATGGACTCAAGATTTCTTTGACTAACCCTTTGTCCATCAAATCTTGGAATTGTCTGTTTACCTCCTCATTCTCTTGAGGTGTCAATCTATATGCTTCTTTGTTCTGAAGACTCGATCCTCATATTAGATCAATGTGATGAATAATAATTATGACGGGTGGCAATGAGCTTGGAAACTCATCCACTACTATGTCAGGAAGATCATCCTCTTGAATCTCGTCAGGAAGATCATTCATAGAAGTATTTGTAAGGATGAATCTGGGTTTCCTTACCATATCAAACTCCATCTAATGTTCCTTCTTAACTTCACTCAGAAGTTCCTTCCCACTCATGAGAAGTATACTTGTATTGGATCCTTCCTTTACTTCCGTTTCTTCTATTGGCAACAACATATGTGTCCTAACATTTTTCTCCAAAGTATAACTATTTTTTCTCCCATCATGAATGACATTTTTGTCATACTACCATGGTCTCCCCAACAAAACATGACATACATCCATGGGAATCACATCACACAAAATCTCATTTCTATATCCTCCTATCTTAAATTCAACGAGTCATTATTTAATTACTCTTACTTGATGACTCTTATGCAACCATGAGAATTTATATTATGTCAGGTTTGTAGTTGTCTTCGGCTCCAATTTCTCCACCATCTCTGTGGATACTAAGTTATCAATTCTCCACTGTCAATTATCACCTTAGATACTATGTCTTTAGTCTTGCAAGTTGTTCTAAACAAATTGCTCCTCTGCATAAATTTTTCAACCTCTGGATCTTTCTTCAAAATAACTTCATCATCAAATACCTCCCATATTCTACACCTTCTTATTCAACATTCCTCTTCTGTGCTTTCGAAATGTGAGACTTTCCTCCTCCTTATTTATTTCACTCGAGACATTCCCAAGACATGTGTCCTACCTTTCCATAGGCATAACACTTCACTTCTCCTCCTCTGACTCTTCCTCTTCCTCGAGGAAAAGAGTTTCTACCACCATATTGTCTTCCTCAGGAACATCCTCCTCTTTCCGAGTGATTATGTGTTTTTTTCGTCTCACCATTGGGCTTCTATGCCTTGTCATGGGAAATTCATTTCCCTCTGTTTAAACTTCTACCTCAGCTTCGCTGATTGTGCTTGGCCAAATTTCCATCCTCTTTTAGTGCAACCTTATAAGCATCCTTGACTGTTCTCACTGTCATCATGTTGATTTCATCTTGGATTTCATATCTCAAGTCGTTTATATATCTAAAAACATTTTCCTTGTCTCTCTCTTTCAGTCCAACCATGATGTTCATTTTGTAGAACTCCTCTATGTACTCTTTCACAGTCATTCATTTATGTCTCAGGTTCTGCAATCTCCTAAAAATATTTATCTGGTAATCCTTGGGTATGAATTTATCTTTTAACTTGGCTACCATTCTATCACAACTCTTAATGTTTTGTTTACCTTTGCTTGTTCTATCATCCTGTAGTTCATCCCACCACAATGTTATGTGTCCTTTTAATATGGTGACAACATGTTTCACCTTTTTCTCCTCATTGACATCTTCATAGTCGAAGTACTTTTCCATGGATATTATGCAATCCAACAACTCTTCAACATCTAAGTTTCCTTCATACATTGGGATGTCTATTTTCTCTCTAGCTCCCAATTTCACAACATCTTTCAACAAGAATTCCTTTGGATCATCGTCTGCTACAACTTCTTCAACTTATACTTCTTCGTTCTTTGAATCACTTACATATATTGCATCAGGTGTGATCCTTTGCGTTGTTTCCATGGCATCCATCCTTGCACGCAGTTATCTCATCTCCCTTTCCATAGCTTGACTTGCTACAGGTGGCTCTACACGTATTCTAGACATCATTGTGTTGATGTATCTGATACAACTGATGATATCAGACTATATCCTTCATCTCCTATGCCTACATAAACAAATTATGTGGATTTTATACCACTTGATACATCCCCCCCTTCCCTCCTAGGGATTTTGCGACCTCCCGATCTTATATCTTCAAATTCCTTGAGCCAAATTATCCCTTTGGTCCTCCAATAGACCCTGCATAATTAACACACAGGTCCCTTTTATGTTACCTCCAGGTTAGAGTTATCTACAACCTTTCTCTCTGGCACTTTGGAAACACAAAATTGCGAGTACTAGCTCCCCGACTATACTTCTTCTCCAATGTGACCACTACTATGAATGCAACCCAGCTCCTTTTATGACTTCTCTCTCCAAACTTCGACGATTCTACGACCTTCGCCCTTGTCTCCTTCTGAGATACCTTCTACTAAAGCACATAGATCTCTATTGCATGTCTTTCTGGATCCAACAGTCCAAATCTAATTTGGCCTTCACGACTTTGTGAAGATTGCACCTACTTCACACAAATTATCAAAACCTCTATCTCCCAGACTCTCCAATACACTGCCACTTATCCTCCTCGCATCCAATAGTTAGGATTCGATTCACGACTTAACGAACCCACTTCTTACAATCCCTCAAAAAATATGAACCTCGAAGTGTCTAAATTCTTCATGACTAACCTCTATGTAGCTCTCCCAGATCTGACGGTCTAGAATGACTCCTCTCCCACCTGGACAAATCTTGCTCATTGATTTTTGGAAACCTTAAAGGGCTCCTCCCTTTAAATATTTCTCACCGCTCTCCCTCCTGAGCTTGTTCTTTCTCAAAAAAATTCTCCTTAGATCACTTTCCCTCACACTTAGTCTAAATTTAGCCTATGCACATGTTGCAATAGGTCCTCCTCCACAACTTAACTTCTCTATGGATGACTATGCACAGCTTGCGAAAGTTCCTTGCCCTCTTCAACAAACAACTTACATTACTCCTTCAGATCTTCGGAGTCAAAATACTATGTGATGCACTCCATGTGAACAATATGCACACTTGCATAAAATCCTCCAAATTATGTTTCCTGGACTTGTTCCTCGTCAACACTCTGAACTTATTAGAATGCCTCCTTTAATGTTTAACCCACTATCGACTCTTAGCAAACCTTGCGACCAAATTCCTTCAACTAGAAATTGAAGGTGACTATGCACTCCTTGCAACAGTTCTCAAAGGCTCAGTTATTCCTCTTGAACAATATGAATCTGAGCAGGTTCCCCCCTACAAACACTTTCATGCTATCTCCCTTGAACTTTCTGAGTCACAAAAAAATATGTCTATGCACACCTTACCGACACTTATGCACTCCTTCCATACAATAGTTTCATGTTATCTCTTATGAGCTTCTAATTAGAAACATGCTTTGTCGATGCACACCTTGCAGACAGTATGCACTCCTTTCACTCGCTCATAGAAGAGAAACAACTGAAACTTATCTAATATCTCATAGATTCATACATTCAACAATGTAAATGAATTCATAACATAGGAACAAGAAATAACAAAGACTTGTAATTAACATAAATCCTACCATGCATTCATTCAGATAGACACAACAATGCCAAACATTTGGTACAATTCTCCTCTGTTATATTCATTCAACTTTTATATACATGGATTCACACAATTCTATACATCAACTCTCAACAACTCTTCAACTAAATTGCAAGCAACCTCATTTTGGCAACAATACACTTATTTATACAACACGACCTCATTGAGATTTCCCTCCAAGATATCTTAGTGTTATCCTATCGAAATAAAAGAATTCAACTACTAAGGTTTTATTACAATAAATGTTTATGATAGACATATAAGATCAACACATCGAATCTGTATTGCATGCAACTTCATTAAAACAAAATACATTATCCAACGATCACATGAGATCGTCCATCTCTAAAACATTAAATATGTTCATAAATTTCAATCTTTTCAGATTTATGTGTGATACGCCTCCTTAAATTCAAAAATATCTTTTCAAAATGTGTGCTAGTGCACTGAGTTTTCCTCCACTAACGCTTTGTTGGTGATGCTCCTGCATCATTGCACCCTATTATCCCCGATATCTAGGGATAACTAGGAGATCATGTCTCGAGGCCCACATGGTCCTAGACATGGAGTACCGAGAGAAGGAGTGACTTGAGCATGGCCCTGGAGGGCCCATCTTTCTTTTTCTCAGCCAGATTTGTCCTGTCAGCAGTAGCAGTTTCCATCACCACCGGCCTGGGATTGCATCGAAGAGGACTCTTGCATTAGGTAATTGGTCCGAGGTATCATGGTATGTGTCATATTTGATCGTTATAATCTTCTTATATATGCATTAGGTTCCTTTAATTTCTGATGACTGCTTGGATCTTACACTAATCCACTTGACCATAGTTGGGGTGATTGATTGGGTAACTTAGCAAGTTGGTATTCATGGGTTTTGGTTAGCCACCAAGGGGGATTTGCAGAGCCATCGTCCGCTCCCACCATCTTCTCACTTTTACATATTATACCCCGCTCATCCATCCCATTCCCCTAGTCTGGCCACTAGGATGACCTTTTAGGGTTACATTTTGTCTTGTGGGAAGAAGGGGCTAAAGGCCCAGGGGGTAAAAGAAGCTGGTAAAAGATAAAGCCATAAGAAATAAAACCTAGAGATGCTTCACCCAGGGGATCCCTGAGAAGGCAATAAAAAGCCTCTCGATAAGAAACTAAGGCACCCTAAGAAAAATGATAAAATAAAACAAGAACTAACCAAGAGGATGGGAGGTCTCATCACGAGCCAACCTTATCATTTCTGCGAAGATACTAGTGGGTAACACTATCAGCTCTTTCCACCAAGCCAAGGTAGTGTCCTCTGGTCAGACCTTGTAGTAAAAAAGAAAGAAAAAGCAATAAAAGAAAGATGAAGGCAATAAAGGGCTTGGAAAAAATGCATCCATGACGGGTACAACTTGCCTCCTACAAAGGCACCCACAGACAACACCATCCCTTGGTCTTACTATGACTGGACGTCCCTAAAAAACATATCACCTCATTAAACATGTATTGAATGATCTTCTGAGGAAACTTTCCACTTCTTGTGGGTATTATCCCAATAGGTTGTTCTGTCGGTTTCCTTAGCTTTGTATAGTAGATCTGTGTAATATCTTTGAGCTCTTAGATGATATGTTAGGGATTTCGTGAATATATTTGATAACTTTAATGATGCGATATGATTTACATTGCTATGATCTCTAGGACTAATGAGCCCATGGAGGGCGTAGTCTTTGATGTGCAGGACCATACCCGACGGACAGGTACCAGAGGACCAGTACACATGGGGAGATGATTAGCTCGGACCTCCATGGGGCTGGACCGCATTACATGGGAGATGATTAGCTCTGACCTCCATAAATAAGAGCCCATATGATGGTTGTTGGGATGGTAGAGAAAGGACAGAGTTAAGTGACGATCCCTTGTATGGAGAAGAAGAAGGACACCTCATCGTGACACTTTGGCAAAGATTTCACCTAGGGGGGATCAACCCCCTGCATATGGGAGGATGGCTTTGATAGGCGGGATGCCACCTGTGACAGCCGGACGCTTCCTCGGAGTGCATGGCGCAGGTTAGATTGTTTGGGCACATGGCAAGCTGGGTAGAGCCCCTGGGGCAACGCTTTGCCTTCCGATGTTGATGATGCTCCTTGAAAGGGCCAAAGTCTCCCTCTAGGGGCTTGGCGTCTCCCTTTTTAGCTCTTTCTTTGACATTTTAGCATTTAATGTGACAAATAATTGAATATTGATAAGTCAGCCTTGTCGGCTATTTTTAATGACCTATTTTGTTAATTAAAGGTCATTTGGATGATATATATTGAGGACGTTTGAGCCTCATTTGAACATAACATAACTTTCTCTCTTGTGAGAGTGATACTTTTAGTCTTTTGTCTTATTTTTTGGCTCTTGGAGTGAGGCGCTACACTTGGAAGGATCATCTTTGGCATACTTATGGTGTTTTTATCATTGCAAGGTGTTACAACTAGGGTTTGATTTGTCTCTTCATTGGTTTGTAAGTATATTTTGCATGCAAAACTTCTTGATTGAATGGTTGTAGGTAGAATATCTTACTTTTATAGTTACATTGTTACTATTTTGCTTAATCATTGAAACCCTAGGGAGCAAGCACACAAGTAGGTCCTTGCTTCATGTCCCCATGATAAAATCTTGATTATCCATTTGATTAAGAAGAACCTAGCCTAGCCATTGCTACACTAGTTCATCTTTTTCTTGAGTTAGTTTGAAACATAAATTGAATAAAGAAGACGTCCTAGGCCTAATTGATTTTACACCTAGGGTTTGAAAAGCTTTGTCCCCAAGAAACACTTTTCAGCCATAGATTTATGTTTTATAGCTAGTCGTTTTTGCCAAAGTGTCTTAAGGAAAGAGGGAGGAGCATGAGGCCTAGCTTTAGCTACACCGGAATGAGCCTTCTCCCCTTAGGGTTTTGATTTGGTGGCCCTGCCATTGCAACACCATTAAACCTAGCTCTCCCATCCTTAGGTTTAGATCTTTCCGAGCCATTAGTCTTTTCTCTTTGACTCCATTAACCCAAGGCACTAGTCTATAATTGCAACTTTGAGTTTTCCAAGTTAAAACAACCTTTCAAACACTCTTGATTTGAAACCCTAACTAACCCTAGAGATTCTACTAACCCTAACTAGTTGATGACGTCTTGCTTTATTTGAACTCTTGTTTGGTCCAAAACTTGCGGCTAGGTCATCCATTGATAGCCATAGAGGTGTTTAGCAATTTCGTTGGCCCAATTAGCAAAACGTTCACCTCTTTGTCTAGAAAAGCTAACCTAAACCCTAAACTAGCTAGTGACGTCACACCTATTTTAATCTCTTGTTTGGTATAAGGCGTTGTGATTTTGTCATCTAGCATTTGGCAATGAGGTATAGATTATTTTCATTGGCTTAGTGTGCAAAACGTCCACTTCCTTTCCTTTCATAAAACTAACTTAGAAATAGGGTTGACGTCACCTTTCAGCAGGTTTGACGCAGCAACACTATTTATATGAGCAGATTTATGATATTTAATGCATTGTAATAACTCAAGGATTGACTTTATACATTGAATGCAAGTGTCTCTTTGTATTTATTGAAGAAGTATTATAAGCCTTTTTCCTTTATTTGCAATCATTGACTTCATCAATAATTACATTTAATATTGCTCATATGTATTTAAGATAGTCATTAATATTTTGGAGTACTAATCACTGTATGCACATTTTAGTTTCATTTGCCTTAGCTCACAAACATGTGCTCTTTCAGTGAAATATCTCTTCTTTGACTATCCTTTTGGCAGTAATCTGTGAAGGGAAAGATTACCTTAACCTTTGAGCCTTACACCCTGATCCTTTTCCTTCAGAACACCAGATTACTAGGGACGTCTCCCTTGGGATTAGTCACCCTGAATAGAAAGAGCTCCCCATCGAGGTGACATTGGGTGGGGAAGCTCCTGTTACACCAGTTTAAGCCTTACTTCCAAGATGCTAAGCCTATCCTACAAACTGTGCGATAACACACCCTATATAGGCCAAGCCATAATTCACTGGGGAACATGTTTATGTACATGTACTTTCAACCCCATTATTTATTTATTTGGTAATTGTAAAAAGCATGTTTTACATTTCAGTATGTACAATAGATTTTTTCCATTGCACCCAGTGGCATTTTTCCCTTAGCACATCACAACCCTTTTTACCCTTGGTTGGGAAATCTCACTTCCCTTACACCGTCTACAAGGCATTTTTATCCAAGCCAAAATTTTGATGACCATAGACCTTCGTGTCACATATCATTATATATTTTGACCTATGCTACATCTCCTTGCAATATCACCCCTTCAACACAATTTTTTTCATATTTGGTCATCCCCCTGACACCATGTAGTATTTTACATTTGATACCATCCACACCTCCCAACCAAGGGAAGTTCTTGAATCCTATATATTCCAGACATCATTCATGATTATCACCCTATTCACTTATACCAATATAGTTTATGACACCATTTTGATCAATTGGATATCCATAATCCCTCTTCTCCCTATCGTCACATCATCTTTTGTGTCAACATCGACTAATTACTAGATGGGTGGTAGTATCTTGGATCTCATTCCATTGATAATAAGTAGCCTTGGATGATGCAGAGAGAGTCCACATTTATCTTTGATGTCATTAATCCCCATGACATTCGAATCCAACACAGTTTCATGTTACGATGGATCTTACTTTGCTACCATTGTCGTTTTCATTACCAGTCAAAGAACTCTAAATTTTTTAGGTTGTCAATGCCTCTGAGTAATTCACCACTCGATTTAGAGTCAGTTCCATCATCATAATTATCCTTTGGATTTTTTTACACCCCTGAGGGCCCTGTAGATATTTACTTCGTCAACAAGTTCAATTACTTCTATCCATTTATGGTTTCATGATACAAGCATGGGGCATGCCCAACCCATTTGTACAAAATATTTTTATTATGTAGCATACTTTGTACTAATCTTCCTTCCCCTCTCCCTCTAACAGTTGGCTTTCAAAACTCCTCACATTCAAAGTTTTCTCACTTTCTACACAATGTAATCATAACCAAAATAAATTATGACATATTTCAGCTATATGTATGATCCTAACCTCACACATCAGGGGGAATTTGTTATCACTCAAAAAATGGCTCACCACAAATGCAGAAAATGGATGAATAAACAATTAACAAAAACAAAACATATTACCAATACTTATGGAAGAATTACACTCAGTTTGGAAAGACAATAATAAAACTATATAAAAGTGGTTATGGAAATCCAAGCACATCAAGCAAAGGAAGTGTGCACACATCCTCATGGGATAACACGGTGTATGATTAACACAGTGCATGGTCCATGTGACTGACATTTGAAGGACCTCTGCAGATGCATAAACAAATCATTAATGAGTTTGTTGGGGCCTCAACAACTTTTGGGATTGAGTGGATCTCCCACATACCCAAAATCGCCCCAAAATTTTTCCTTGGGATTACTAAAAAGGATGGGAGATACCTAAAAGGGCCTCCCATTCACATTTTAAACTAGTTGGGAAAAATCTTTCCATCCTCGTATAAATAAAGGGCCATTATATGTAAAAAATAAGAAGTATTTGAGTATTGTTATGATACTTATTTTTATATTTGGGAATCCATCTTCCTATTAGAAATATTTGGGCATCTACAGAAAGTGTTAGGAGTCTCTCCTCTTCAGTAATACACGTTGATTATTTGGGTTGGTTTTCATTGATGTCAACCCTTGAAGAAAGTCCACTAGCAAATTCCAGTAGCAGAAAGGTTTGGGTAATGGACCCAAATTTGTTTGATGGATAATTGTATGGGTTTTGATATATTTGTAGGAAATACTATTCTAGATGGATAGTACATGTCATGAAATTTCTAGTGGTATGTGGAATGTCACATAAGTCCTCAAAGTTAGAGAGTTATGGCCATGTGAAGTTGGAGAACCCTCATGAGTCATCTAGAATCCCCAAAAGGTCAAAGTAGTCAAAGTGTTTGCCAAGAATAAATTATTTAAATAATAAAGTGAAGTGATGAGTGTACTATAAGTCAAAGTGGATACAAAATAAATTATTTAAATAATAAATTTAATGGAGAAACTATTAAGTGGACAAGTGGTTAGAAGTGGGTTAACCCTAAAATAAGGAAAGTGGGTTAAGATGGTTAGAAAGTAATTTAAATAATAAAGTGAAGTGATGAGTGTATTATAAGTCAAAGTGGATACAAAATAATTTATTTAAATAATAAATTTAATGGAGAAATTACTAAGTGGACAAGTGGTTAGAAGTGGCTTAGCCCTAAAATAAGGAAAGTGGGTTAAGATGGTTAGAAGGTGACCCCTTGAGGAAACTACATGAAAGTATAAATAAGGGGCAAGGGTCTCTCATTTTTTATAAAACTTTAGCATATTGAATATCTACAGGTGACTGAGGTAACCAAATGATATTTAAGTCAAATTTCAGAGGGAAGGTGAAGTAAAGAAGGACAAAATTCAAGGGAGGATAAATTATTTTGATGATTCTGTTATAACCCTATAATTTATAGGATCAACTAGTGACTAAAATGTTATCTCTTTAGTGTTTTTGTTTATCAAATGATTTTTCATTCTGCAAATAATTTGAGAAAAGGAAAAAGAAAAGAAAAAGAAAAAGAAAAGAAAAAGAATAAAAGAGGGCATAAAAGAAATTCAATAGAGCCCCATGCAATAACAATGATTTGGTCCATACCGTTCAAGCATGGAAAATATATTTTAAATTTATGTTGATAGGAGTAGTGAATAAGCTTGGCTAAACTGTTTAATCTTAGCCAGGTGATTTAGGTTAGCTAGTGAATAAATTTGACCAAACTGCCTAATCTTGGTCAGATAACCCCAAGATAGAGTAATTTCTTAGTCCAACAATTTAATCTAGGCTAATTGTCATAGGAAATTAGGTTAGAGCATAGGGTAGTTTTCTTTATCTCAATAAAACAAGCATGATGATCATTGTTGAGCCATATCTTTGAGGTTTAAAGACTTGATGTTTAACCCCCCATGGTGATAAAGACAGGGAAAGCTTTGGTAAACCCACAAAACACACTTATACTAAGTTTTCGAGAAAATATGATTTTGCGCTCACCAAATAAAGACCGTGCATAGATGAACATATAGAGAGTGGGCGCCCAGATCTATGATTGACAGGTCTTTTCGAACCCCCCCCTGACCGTTCTACCTTTAACGATGGGGGGGGAGTCCAGAATTGGAGATAACGAAGGCACACATCTTAATGGTTGAGGTGCTAGAACTTTCATCAACAACTGAGATTGGATTCCAAACCCCCCTGACCGTTCNTAGTTAAATATCAGGCACAGATCTATGGACCAGGAGTGGGTGCTTTGATGGATGGCTCATATTGTTTTTCGGACTCCCATGACCATTATTTTTTTAACGGAGGGGAGGGGTCCATAATAGAATGTTTTCTGGTGGGCACCTTATCTCTACATGGCAGGAATCCATTGGTTCTGAATCCCACCACCTCCCAGGGTTTGACATACCCTATCACCCCATGACATCATTTTCCACGTTCTCCCCTAAAGATCATATCTCATTACTCTGTCAGTCCTCTCACCCTGTTACAAGTCCCTTCACCATGGTCAAGTCCCAATCAATACCCACCACATCACCCAACCATATTCTTCAATCATTATCACCTACCATCTCATGCTCTAAATGACCCGTTGGCCATTTAATATGGCTAACTTATATGTTAACCTGCTGACCTATCTCCCGCACCCAACGGGTATCCGTTTGCTCAAAAATACCTTCACCCTTCATTCCCTCATCATTTACTCTGTCTCCACACCAGAGAACTTTTCCCCATTTTCCTCTCCGTTACAGTCAGTCACCCAAAGCCCCAGTCATCTTCGCTAACCTTTTTTTTTACTTAAAGGTATTGTTACAGTGATGGCACCAAAATCAAATAAAACAAAGGCTAAGGAAAATCCTTTCCTCCCACCTCCTGTCGACCTCGATAGGGTTCCTCTGGCCAACAAAGACCATTTAATCGTAGACACCATATGCGAATTCGATTTCGCAGATTTATAGTCGTGGCTAAAGGACGTTTTCTTGGACCAAAGTGATGAAATTGGGCTCTGGCAGTCAAACCTTCCCCTGTATCTTTTCCCCCAAGTTCACCATTTCCCTGAATTCACCCTCAAATGCCAAGCCCATTACATCCCTGACTAGAGAGCCACAGTGTCCTCATCAGGAGAAATTATTTTCCTCATTACACCGGAAACCATCGATCAGATGATGTAGATACCCAGAGATGAATCCGCCTCACCTTTCAACCCTGAAATCATCATAGAAATTTACCAGAAATTATCATTCTCCCAAAGAGCTCAAATTTTTGAACTTTTTCTCCCATAGACTGCTCAACTCCCCACTACAAATCCCCCGTATCCTTCATCCTCGTTCTCAGTGAACGAAAACCAGGTCATCTCGTCGCTTTATGCCCTGCTTGGGTATTTTTTAGATCAATGGGTGGATGAACCCATATTGGGTTTTCTATCCATTTTCTCCACAGATGAGAGACCCACCACTCAGTTCAACTACAACACCTTCCTGGCAGACAACATTCATAAGCAATTCTCAAATTTTTCCATAAAAGGCATGTTCCGGTATTCCTCAATACTGGCTTACATGTTCATATTCTTTCAAGCGGAAAAATTCTTCTTTTTGATGCAGAAGATGGACAAGGATGGGAGGCCATAGGCGGTGAAAACATGGATTTCACTGCTCAGACACAACTATATAGAATTCAGATTCAAACAATTTATCGATTAGTTCTACCATCCCGTGGTGAGCATGCTCAATGGTAGACCTGAGCCGAGAATAAATGAGGAAATTCAGAGGATATTACACCTTTTAGACCTTGCAAAAATGGGAGACGGGTACCTGTACTAGGAACACACAGAGATCAAAGTGTATGGGTGCGAATTTGATCCATACAAGTTACCCAAGTATCTTCTTGTGAGGATATTTTCCTTGGAGTACATAAGGTAGATGATCAACTCAGATGACATACATTTTGTGTCTCTGAAAAAGAAGCAATGGCTTAGGATCATTCATCTACAATAGCCGAGGTACTGGGGAGGAAGCAGATAGATTGTTAAAGGAGATGAATTTTTTTGTTAGCTTCATATGGCATTATGACCCCTGCGGGATAATTTCAGAGATGCGTATTAAAAATAAGAATATCCCATATGTTCATACATCCAGGCCTGAGATAGATAAGTTTTCCAACTAGACAGAATGGGAGCAAAAACTCTGGTTGAGACAGAAAGTAGGACCTTTCGGTCACTATCTCACAGATGACTACACCATAGGTTCCAAAGGAGAAAAGGCCCAGGAAGTACACTTCACCTTCCATTACTAAAGTATCGTCTGAAGAGTTCCAATTAGACACCAAGAGGCCAAAAACCAGTAAGGCACCTAACATGGCTGGTGAAAAGGGAATTCAATCCACTACAACTATGGAGGTTGATCGGTCCCTCCTTAGTACAAGCAACAAACAAATAATCACCATAGTGTTTCCCAAGAATCCTATAGATACTCCACCAGTTAACCAGTCGAGCAAAACAGGACCAAAATTGAGTATTTTTGAGAAGTATGATCTGATCAAAAAGAAAAATCAGACGTTGACCAGCAGCACGTATGCTCATTTCTGGAAGAAAACATCCACTGGACAACATAAATTGTTGTCTACGTTCAACACTGATAAGGGTAGAATGCACATGGCGTTTCTGCAAGCACATGTGCTAGACCCGAAAGTAATCATTGATTACAAAAGGGAAACATTTGAATTTCAGACTAAAGATGTGCATCCAACTGATCAAATGGATCTTCACATGAAAACTAGAGAAATGGTTTTCTCCACATTGGCACATGCTTCTACTACTGCCTCCAAGTTACAGGTATCTCTAGGCAATGTCCAAACGCAACTAAAGTTAGAAAAAATATCATCCTTTTCCAAGGATAACAGGATTAAGACGTTGGAAGAACTAGTCCTCAAGATCGGATATGATCCCTCGAACGTGAAAGCAGTCGAGGAGATGCTCAAAAATAAAAATTCCGATATAGCATCTCTGTGGAAACATTTGAAACTGCCACCAACAGAAGATTCACATGAAAAGGAAATAGAGGATATTGAAGGGGAAAAGGATGAGATGCTCAAGCTGATCATGGAGCAGAATGCACAGTTGAAGCAAACGGAAGCGGAATTGGAAAAACTAGTGAAAGAGAAGGAGCAGTCAAAGCCCATGAAATTCATTCCACTAAGCATAGTTCCACTCACAGGAGTGAGCATAGCATCTGTAGTAGAAATTCCCTTGAAAAATCAAGTCACAGCTCTGGAGAAAATAGTTGAACTCGATAAATCCATGGAAGAGATGAATTTGCAAGAGACAGAGATTAGCGGACTTAAAAGGGAGATTGAGAACCTTTAGGAACTCAAATCTTCCTTTCAAACCAACAACTCCAAGGAGAAACAAACTTCAGACAAGGTTAAACAAGAATTGCAACAGCTTCAAAAGCAAACAGTGGCGGGAAAAACACTTGCTGAGGTCAAAGAAAGTGTCTGGATGGATATCACCAAGTCCATGAATGAAATATAGCCAATGATACAAATTATGTTTGAGCAAAATGAGCTGGTGCAAAGAAGTTAGCAGGCTATCGAGAGGATAAGAGAAGAACTAGGAGAGATGCTCACAGAAGCTGCTAAGATCATCAAATTTCTGAATTCCAAAACTAGAGAGGAGCTAGAGGATTTGAAGATTGAAGATAGGATAGAGACCATCCTTGAGGTCAAGAGGGTCCTGACCAAGAGAGGACCGATGCTACAGCTGGAGGAAAAGGTCCAGACCATGGACACAGGAGTGAAAAGATTTTTCAGCAAGATCGAAGCTCTGTAGAAGAAAGGCCTTCCTAGTTTAAGAGTTATAAATGACAAGTTAATGATGCTTGCTGATTACAAAAAGAAACTAGCCACTATGGCTAAGGATAGCTCAAAATTCTCAGGAATACAAGGCAGTATCATGGGCAAGGAATTCTTAGATGCTTTACAGTTAGACATCAGTATACATCATGAGATCCGATACATCTTCATCATCAAGCCAACTTTTTCCAAGTACATAGAGATGGATGAAGTATACCAAAGATTGCTCAAAGTCAGCGTTCCCAGTAACATTCGATGGGAAGAGTTATGCAGTCTGATCGAGTAGGTGATGAGGTGTCCAATCCTATTCAACTATCTAGTCAGATGAGGTTGTGCAGAGGCCTCACCAATGGTTCACCCCAGAAATCAACATGAAGTTTCAACACATCATTAAACAGTTTCCTAAATTTTTGTATCTTGTTAAGTTAGTTAGCTAAATTTAGATTTTCCACGTCCTGATCTTTAATGACAAGATCATATGTAATTTCAATTATAAATACTTCAAACTTTGAAGTACTAAGGGTTGATATTTATGCCCTGCAAGCTAGAAAGACTGTAATTTTTACCAAGAGATCTTCTAGTAATATAAAGAGACGTTTAATAGGATTCTTGCATGTTATTCATTGGTGATGTTTTTTTTTCTATGTTAAATGTCCTTCTTGCTCAGTTGTCATATTGTTTTCTAATATAATCTTTTAAAAGTAACGCATGTTGCAGTATTTATCGTTGTATACCTTGTTTCAGCTTTGAAAGATCTTTATGTTTATCTTTCTGATATTACAGTGAAGAAATTCTTAAATGCTTCTTTACTTTAATTGATATTCTCATGTCTTTTTCTATTCATCACTTTAATGCTAAAGAATCCAACGAATGAATTATCTTTCCCTATGAAATAATCTTTTGTTTCTGGTTTAGATTTCTATCTCTATAATATAGACCCCATAGCCCAACAGAAGCGTGAAACCTTTTCAGCCAACTCAACAAAAACAACAAACCTTTTCAATCTTTATTTTATTTTATATAACTAGCCTAATATCTTAAAGTTAAAATATAGCTAAATCATACAGAGAGATCACTCTCTCAAGCTGGTAGGGCTAGATTCCAGTTTCGAAGTGGTTGGATAAAGTTACCCCTTGTAAATTTCTTCTACCTTGAAAACCTTTGGGAATTTACAGATCATTAACATAGTGGTGACCATACCGGGGAACTGAACAAACTTTCAACCCCACATTTTCTTTTTCCCTAGAAGAAGACCTTGTTTCTGAACAAATTGTAAATATGAGAAATAAATAATGTTTATAGGTTGTTAAAAGCTTGTGCATATTAATTTTCGACTCATAAAACTAAAAAATATATAAAAATTAAAAAAATCTTGCTCCTAAAAGAGTTTATACTCAATCTCACCCAAACCCAGAACCTGCAATAGCGACTGATAATGCAGAACAATTACTTAGAAAGAAGACCGTTACAGAAGGTTCAGGGAGTCATAGTATCCTTTACAAGTCCCTTTCTCTCCCAGAGGAACTCGTTTCCCTTCAAGATCTCGAATTTGACACCATTTTCGAACAAAGCCTATTTAGAATGAAATCTGATAGCTTTGTGACTGAAATCATTTTAGACCCAAAAAGCCTGCAACCCCAGACCCCTGAAATACTATATCCCACTAAAAAACCTCAAACCAATCGCTCCATGCCAGCAAGCCCCTCCTCCTCCTCATCTTTTGTCACCGCCCCAACGATCATCCAGGTTGTTGTTCCACCTCCTTCACCTATCATGGCAGCCAAATATGCTCCCTTGGTGCTGGCCACAACTCTACATGCTATGCCCCAAGATTATCAAATGAGACTTCCATAGTTCCATGGAACAGGGCCCTTGAGCACACAACAACACATTGATAAAAAGAATTACTATTTTGATCTGTAGGAAGTAGATGAGGTTGACGTTCAAACTAGATTGTTTGCGCAAAGTTTGACCAGTGACGTTATGAAATGGTACAAAGGTTTACGTGTTGCCTCAGTGCTCAAACTTACAGTGTTTCAAAGAAGTTTTCTAGACAGATGGGAGGTAAATAAAAATCCTCTCCAAATCTTGTCAGAATACAAAAACATCAGAAGGAATCAAGGTGAGACAGTTCAAGATTACTACACCCGTTTCAATAATCTGTACAATGCAATTCCAACCGATATTAAACCCCCACAAGGTTTAGCACTGATAAAATTCCCTGACGGTTTTGATGCTGATATGTCATATCAATTAAGGGAAAGAAACTCCACCACCCTGGAGGACATGCAGAAGAGTGCAATAAGTGTGGAGGCCAACCTGTTGGCTAAAAGGGCACGACAGAGAACCGAAAGGAGAGTCACGATCAAAGAAGAACCTTCCACGTCTTCTTCTGACGCCAAATTGGATTCCTTGGCTAGATAAATGGAATGGATGATGGAGAGACTTACTGTATCTGAAATAAATCCTCCTAGAGAAAATCAACCTGCTCCACAAATTCAAAATCCTAATTTCAGAAGAAATCCTCCTCAAATCAAGTAGAGAGATCCTAGGGATCAAAGAGAACAGAGGGATCCTGATCAATAGATCAGACCACCCCTACAGGAAAATTATGCTGATGAAGGAGAAGAGGTAGTTGAAGAATTGGAGGACACACACATAAACCTCATGGGTATTCACGATAACGAGGCTATTTTCCTCACTCAGGAGGAGAAAGAAATTTTCCTTCTTTCTTAAACACAGGTGAGCGAAGAAGCTAAAGAGACTGAACCGCAGGCATTTGAAAATACCATTATGGAGGTACATAGGAAATACAATTTATGAAGTAAGAAGACAGATGAAAATTCCCCAAAAAAGGTAACCGAAACAAAGAAAGTGGTCGAAACCAAGAAATCCCCTGAGCCTTCTACCAAAAAGATCCCTGAGAAAAGTAATGTTGAAGCTCCAGCAAAAAGAAACCTTACCATTTTACAAATATCAACGCAGACTAAGGTTTCATCAACCAAGCCACCAAATACTTCTGCCTAGAAGACTATGGTGGACAAATCAGAATTGTTGAGCCAAAGCAGAGCACCTACTCCTTTCAACCTCGAAGGGGAATTAACCAAAGTGAAAATTCCCATTCCCCTTTATGAGTTGATGAGTAAGGATGCTTACCGATCGCAGGTGATCAAAGTGGTGAGCATTGAACTTGATATATACACAAAGTCCTTAACCGTTGGATCGGAGAATCATTCGGACATTGTAAATATTATCGACGATCAACCTGAACTCCTGTTTGGTCCTGAAGTTGATGGTTAGACTGACACTGGTGTTGTTGCTCCTTTTTACATCAGCCTTAATATACATGACCTGATTCTGCACAATGTTATGTTAGATTCAGATGCTTCCCATAACCTGATGCCTAAAGCAGTGATGGAAAAATTGGGACTTGAGGTCACCAGACCTTACAAAGACTGACACTCTTTTGACTCCAGCAAAGTCAGATGCATCGGTTAGATCAAGGACTTATGTATCACTCTGGTTCAGATTCCAGTGAAAAGCATGGTTATGGATGATATGGTCATGGACATTCCCCCAAAATATGGTATGTTTCTATCCAGGTCTTGGGGAGCTAAGTTGAAAGGTACTTTGCATTTGGATATGTCATATGCCACCATCCTAGTTTTTGGACAACAGAGAAGACTGTACAGAGAGACACTGATGAAATATATGGTCAACAACCAAGAAAAGCCACATAACTATCTGTTAGAGCTGGAAGTCACTCCTGGATTGTAGCAGGAGCAGAGCCCGACACCCATTAGTTTTGTGTCATGATTTGTTTATAAAGGTTGATCATATGGAAAGAAACTCAGAACCATATTGTTCTAACTCAGAAAAATGGGCTGGAACAATAGTGACATATGAGGTCTTGACCTAACTTAAGCCAGTAATAATGATAATGGTGAGTAAGTAGAGGGAAAGAGAGGGGAAATAAAGTCTTCTCTAGACATCCGGTCTTCCAACAGTCTTTACAAGAGAGGAAAAGTCTCAGGTATGAGATCCTCTCAGAGCCGAATAGACTTCAAAATGAACCTAAAAAATATTGCAGAACTAAGATAATCAAACCTATATTATATAGCTATGTAACACCCGATTGGATCATCCATGCCCGGGCTTTCATATTCAGAGAGAAAAAGGAAAAGAAGAAGTTGGCTGCCATTAAGTGAGAAGTCTCAAAATGTTCCTCTATAACCAGAGAACCAGAGGCTCAATTAAAGCTTTATAATCGATCGTTGTGCTCTACCATCGATACTTACAAAAATACAAAAAATGAGTAAATATACTCCTAAACCTTTGCCCAACATAGGCGTCTTAGAACTTCTAGGGCGTGGTGTCTCTTCAGTCAAATCTGGCCTGAATTCCTTCATTAGACGTCACCTTAACTTTGCATGGCCTTAGCAGGGGGGGTAGTTGAACATTAAAGGCCAAAATAGTGTGTGCAGACTCCTATGGTCAAACGAGGACTCGACATGGCTTGTTTGAAGAAAGCCATCATATAGGACTACCTCGGGCAGACTGCCTGTTGGGACCTTCATGCTTTACACTTAATGAGTGAGCCGAGGTTTCAACTACCTTCCCCCACCTTCATTTACTTTTAGCAGGGACAAATATCGAGGCCGATTTGAACTGTTACCTAGAGAACATAGCGATCCCTTCTGCAGCTAAACCCAACACTTTGGCCCTTTGCACAACTCTTTCTATCACCCCAAGTGACCACGGGATATGACCTGTGCCTAGCTTCGAAGGCGCTTTCAGGATTTCAGCACTTCAGGATTTGGGGTTCTTAAATGCAATGGAAGGAGGAGACCCTCTGTTCTCCCGAAGTCCCGATAGCCGAAATGGCTTGATCGTGCACCACGTGTCCCATTGGATGGACGGCCTAGATCATATCTTGATCAACGGTCTTGGTTCTTTTCGGCGTTTCGGGCTTTGGGGATCTAAAATGCAGTGGAAGGAGGAGACCCTCTATTCTCCCGAAGTCCTGATATTCGAAATGGCTTGATCACGCACCACGTGTCCCATTTGATGGACAGCCTAGATCATCTCTTGATCAACGGTCCTGGTTATTTTTAGCGTTTTAGGCTTTGGGGATCTGAAATGCAGTGGTAGGAGGAGACCCTCTGTTCTCCTGAAGTCCCGATAGTTGAAATGGCTTGATCGCACGCCACGTGTCCCATTGGATGGATGGCCTAGATCATCTCTTGATCAATGGTCCTGGTTCTTTTCGATGTTTCGGGCTTCAGGGATCTGAAATGCAGTGGAAGGAGGAGACCCTATGTCCTCCTGAAGTCCCGATAGCCGAAATGGCTTGATTGCTTCATGAGTTTGTCCATAGGAGATGAGCTCAGGTGCTTGACCCCATGCAACTCTACGACCCAAAATTACCCGATGGTCGTCGATCTGCCCCCTCTGTGGATCCTCACCATTGAAAGACAAAGTTCCCACTCGCTTGATTTTAGGCCTAAAATGGGCTCGTTCTGTGGGCTGTGCTCGACGCTCATGGGTGCAGCCTTTGAATAAAAGACACTTGACCAGTTTTTGAACTCCACTTCTATACATTTACACCAGGGGCCTGAAACCAGAAGAAAACAACATCTTGCAAGAATTTTCGCTAACATTAGGCTCCATGGGGGATATAGTCGTCCCTGCGATGCTCTAAGAACTCATTTGCAGCTTTAGTGCCTTGCTGTTGGGCTATGGAGTCGTCTATTAAGCTGAAAATAAATAAGTAAACAACTAAAAGGAAAATATTTACAAAACAAGGAGTCGTCTATGGCTCAAACAAAACATATTTTCAGGAAATCCCCATTTACTGGGCCATTAAAGACTTCCTCACCCTCCAAATCCTGCAACCTATAGGTGTTATTTTAGAATACTTTAGTGATCATGAAGGGCCCGATCTAGAGGGTGTCAAATTTGTTGTGTTTCCCCCTATCCTGCCTGGGTGCATCCCACTTAAGCACCAAGTACCTGAGCTCGAAATCCTTCTTTGTGACCTTCCTGTCAAAAGGTTGCTTGACCTTTTGCTAATAACTATGGACCACGTCCATCACCTGTTCCCTGATCTGTTGCACCTCCACTATTTGATGAATCCTTCTGACCATATGATTTGGCTCTCCTTCAAGATACTGGAAGAATTTTTCTATAGGTAACGTAATTTGAGTGGGAAAAATAGCCTTCGTCCCATAAACCAATTGAAAAGGTGAGGCTCCCAAGGACTTTTTTGTTGTCACTTGATCGTCCCATAGAGCGAATTTGAGATTTGAAACCCAGGCCCTCTTATTGTCTTCCAACAATATTTTGATGAGCTTCATTAGGATTTTATTGGAATATTTTTCCAGTCCATTTCCTTGAGGATAATAGGGGGTGGAGTGAATCAGTGAAATTTTGAACTGTTCACAGAACTTAATCAGAGGCTCAGACTTGAAAGAACTAACATTATCAATGACAATTATTCTAGGACAACCAAATCTAGCTATGATATCCTCCAGGAAGCTGATAATAACCTTGTGAGAAGCACTCCTGGTGGGGGTCGCTTCTATCCACTTAGTGAAATAGTCTGTCACAGTCAGGATCCATCTGTGCTAGCCACTTGAAGGAGGATGAATCTCCCCAATGAAGTCCAACCCCCACTATTGAAAAGGTGTTGAAGCTAACACAGGCTTTAGTGGCAGTGAGTTGAGTTGTTTCTTTCTTGAGAACCTTTTTCATTTGATACAATCTCTAACTTCTCTACAAACATCAATGAACAAGGTGGGCCAGTAGTACCCAACCCTAAGAATTTTTTGAGTTGTGGTATTCCAAAAATGATGCCCTCCACAAAGGCCTCCATGGAACTCAAACATAACTTTCTGGGCTTCTTGTGGGCTTAGACACCTCAGCAACACTCCTAGGCGGCCTTTCCAGTACAAGACTTGGTCAATGAGGGAATACCTTATCGTTTTGAGCTTTAAATCTCTTTCCTTACTCTTACCCATTCCATCAGGAGGCTTCATCTCTTGCAGAAAGTACAAAATGTCTCAGTACTAGGTGCATTCTTCTAGTGATAAGTTGTCATGAGAGATTTTGTTGGACGACTCAACTAGATAATTTTCTGAGAAAGTATTTAGGAAGCTAACCCCAAAGGACTTGCAATTATATTCAGCCAACAACTTGGCTAAACCCTACCCTTTAGCCAACTTGGTGGGCTTTATCTCTAGGTCAAACTCCAAAATCTTGGCGATCCATTTACCTCTTCTTCCATCTACATCAGGCTGTATAAGGATATATTTCACGAATTCTCAAGGCACATATGCAGTCACTTTTGAGTGAAAGACATAGAATATGAAATATTTGATAGCCTTCACTAAGGCATAAGCCTATTTCTCCATGATTTCATACCCGATCTTTGCATCTCTTAATGCCTTGCTGAAGAAGGAAATGGGTTGCTCTCGACCTTCCTCGTTTTTCTGCAATAAGACCGCTCCTACTGTATCAAAAGAAGTGAATGAAAAAATTAGAAAATACATGGAATAGTTAGGAATAATCAACACAGGTGCCTCAGTCAACGCCCTTTTTATTTGGATGAAAGATTTCTTGGTCTTGGAAGTCCATTTTACTTCATTTCCTTTCCTGAGCATGGTTGTGATGTGTTTCACCAACTCATCAAAATTTGAGACGAATCTCCTCAGAAAATTAATCTTCCCCAAAAAGGCCTAAACTTCCTTTCTAGATCTGGGAAGTGACAGGGTCTGAATTGCCTCTACCCTATTGGAATCAATCCTCACTCCCTCTGCTAATACTATATGGCCTAACAACTTCCCCTCCTTCATAGAAAATATAGACTTCTTGGGATTCAAAGAAAGGCCAAACTTCTGGAATTTCAGGAAAACGTTCCTTAGGTGACAACAATGCTCCATATCAGACCTGGAGAAGACTGTGATGTTGTCCAGATAGATCACCACAAATTGGTCTTTCTCTCCTATGAAGGCCATATCAATATCTCGTTGAAAAGTTTCACCTGCGTTCATAAGTCCAAACAACATCTTGGCATACATGAATGTCCCCTAGGGAGTGGTGAAGGTCGTCTTCTCTCTATCATTGGGCATGACTGATATCTGATTATACCCAGAGAAGCCATCAACCATGGATATCCTGGATGCACCAGTTAACCTCTACAATATGTGTTCCATGTTGAGCAAAGGATAATTGTCTTTCTTTGAGCTCCTGTTGAGGTTTCTGAAGTCAACACAGAGCCTGATTTCCCCACTTTTCTTCCTCACTAGGACCAAATTGGCCACCCACTTAGAATACCTCAAGGGAACAATGATTTGGGCATCTAACAGTTTCTTTACTTCTCTCTCCATGACAGGCAGTAACATGGGATTTATCTATCTTAACTTCTGCCTAAATGGTTTAGCCTCCTCCTTCAGTGGGATCTTGTGTTCAATGACAGACGTATCATATGTCTTGAGGTCTTCATAAGTCCATGCGAACACATCAGTAAATTCTCTTAATAGCTCAGTATATTTGGCCCTCTATTCTCTGGTCAAACTTCTTGACAACTTGAAAAACTTAGGCTCCTCCTGTGTGCCAATGTTGCACTCATCCTAATCGACATCTTCATTCGAAACTTCACCCTTTACTGCCACATCATTACCATTGAACAATCTTTATAAAGAGACTAGTCCCTTCGGAATATGATTTCTAGGAAGCTGAATAATCTGGTGATTAACAATTTTATTTAAAAATACCTCAGGGCAGGGGTGACCTTCAAGGTCAGGGTCCTGATCAATGTGCAATACAGAAAATTTGTCGACAGCCTGCAGAAAATCCTTGATTTCAAGATCGTCTTCGAATACCCTCGAATGTATGACATTGTCCAGTACAGCTGGCCTATATTTTATCTCAACATCATATTTTCTCTTAGGCGGCAGAGGGATACTGAACAAACTCACCAAAACGGCTAAGGAATCAGCCAAACCTTTTTTCTCCCTTGGAATAAAAGAGATGTTGAAAGCTGAGAATAAATTTTTGATCAAGTCCCACACCTCATTTCTATAACTCCTGACCTGAGGATGCTTGGCCCGATAAGCATTTCTGACTTGCTGAATGATTACCTCAACATCTCAAAACACTGCTATCTCCTCTATCCCCATCTCCTTTGCAGCCCTTAAACCCAGAACCAGAGCTTCATATTCCGCCACATTATTGGTGGCCTCAAATTCTAGCTTGTATGACAGGGACATGGTTTCCTGACAAGGTGACACCAACACCACTCCAACTACAGCACCTTCACTAGAAGACTCCCCGTCGAAAAGCATCTTCCAAATAGAGGTGGTTGGAGGAGGCATCTTGTGATTAAAAGGGGGCTACCTTTTGATTTGAAAAGGGGCTTCAGGAGCAACAATGAGTTGCAACAAACTAGATCCCAAATCAGTGTCCAGTGAAAAGATAGGGTGAGTGGTGGGATTTTCCTCATCACTAACAATGTATGTCGGCTGGGCTTCTCTCTACAACCTCCTATGTTGCCCTCCAAAGACTGGAATGGTAGCATACGTGAGATCCATTTGTAATGTTCCTCCAAGATTTTTAATCCAAGATCTTGACAGCAACATTCCAAACTTGGGAGGTGTTGACCACCTATTCAGCTAGGGGGTCAACTCATGTGTCATGAAGTATGAATCACCAGATGCAAGTATGTTGAAGACAGTATTGGTTCTACTTGGGCATTTTATGCTCCAACTCTAAATTTTGTAATCGAAATTTCCGCACCCCTGCGTGGGTTAATAATGTAATAAGTCTGCATGGATCATAGTTAGGTCAGGTACCTTGGGATGTTTTCATTGGGAGAGTTATTTTTGCCGAGGGTTTTTTATTCATAGGTTGTCAACTGGGCTTTTCAGCCTGGTTGATTTCCCATGAGTTTTTCCCTCACACATGCAATAATTCCTCCAAAGTGGTGAACGACGTTCTAATGGTCTCATCCTTTGGTATCTATTGTTTAGGAATGATGTAAATGACCATGCCAGACAGTGTAGAAAGTTTCATGGAATTTCGTCGAGTCTAGATAGTCTTTTTTTAATTAATTAAAATTAATTAATTTTCCAAAGGTTGGGATTTTAATTATTTAATTAATTAAATGTTTTTGAGCAAATATTGTAAAAACTGGGTCTTTGGGATTTTGATAGGGGTATTTGTGCTCAAAAGAAATGGAATGGCACCCCCTACACCCATAGACGAAGTTTCAGCTCAGTCAGACAAAGTTTGCTATGCCTTTGTCCACTCAGAGTCAGAATGAGTCAAAAGAACAATTTTAATTGCTAAGGTGACATTGCCAGAATGTCAAATTTTTGTAATATTTGAGTTATTGAGTGAGTGTTAATATGGATAAGAGAAATATGGACCCTTCCTAACCTAACCAACCCACCTTACCCACTTAACACATCCCCTAACCCATTCCCCCTCACTCTTTAGCTCATGCCCTAGGGGGATTCACGCCCCCCTCATCACATAACCTTAGTGTTTGGCCTTGATACTTGGTGTGGTCCCCTCCCATGTGAGTTGCGCCCCTCCTAACCCCACACCTCACTAAACCTTAACTCACCACACTCTAACTAACATCCTAGCACTCGCCCTCTTTCTACCTCACGCCCCCAAGGGGGAAAGATGTCCCCCCTTCATCCAAAACCCTATCTAACATTAAAAACATGAATGTGGGCCCCTCTCTCTCACCTAGTGTGCCCTCCCTAGCCTAAGAACTCACTCTTTGGTGGCCCACACTCTTCCACCTCACCTATCCATGTCTAAAACCCTAGGTGGGGCGCCCCCTCTTTTAGAGATTCACTCTTTTGATTGGGATGTGACACTTAGAGTTCATCCAAGTGCCTTCACTTTGCCTCTTGAGGTATAATTAGAACCCTTCCTCACCCTTTTTCCTCACCATTCTTTGAGCTAGTGTTACTATACTGGAATTTCACTTTACTCCCATTCTCTTGCTCTTGCCATTTTGCCATCTCACTCATTGCTCTTGAGAGTCTTGGAGCAACTTGTTGCTACAACACTCTCTTATTGGATCAATAAAACTTTGGAGGATTTGGAAACATCATAGAGTATTCTTGTTGATTTCTACATATGAGGTGATATTGTGGGATTTGATTTCATGTGGTTTGGTTGGGTAGATCTTGAATTGAAGTATTTCATTTGGGTAGATTAACATAGATTATTCTTGTTGATTTATTTGTGTTGGGTAGCTAGTTGCTTTGAAGTATTTCAAGTAGTTTTTTTATCCATCTACAATATCTATTCTTGGCTCACTCTTGTCTCAAGTTTTGCAAGTTCACTTCAAGGGATTATTGGGAAAGCCTCAAGCATGAGTCTTCCCTTAACTTCTACTCAAACTCCAAGTTTATGTGGTCTTATATTTCTGTTGCACTCCATTATATATTTCAGTTTGCTAACCCTCTTAGATAGGTCACTTATTTTCATATATTTTAATTTTGTTACTTGGAGCTTTCATGTGGAAAAATTCTGCATAAAAAACAGAAATTTTCCTTAACTTTGTGTGTGTTTTGGAGCATTTCCAGCAAGCTTTTGTTTGCTGGTTTTTCCAGGTTCTTACTAGAAACAAGGGGAAACGCTGCCGAAATTATTCCTCAAGACATCCCCAAGAGCCTCTTTGGTTGGGTAACGAATCTCTTACCTTTCCTCTTGTAAATTCCATTGTTTTTCTTCCATTTCATCATTATTTTGTATCATTGTAAGCTAACAATACATTGCCTACACCTTGGGTGTGTGATTGGCCAAGCCAACCCCCCAAAATCGTTGGGCTAGAATAGTTTGTTTTTTTTAGTTAATTTTCTTTCATTTGTTTGGCCCCTATTGTCCACAAGACAAGATAGTGTGGCCTCTTAATAATAATAATCTTGTCTATTTGTTTGCAACCCTCTTTGGCCAAAAATGGTAGGCTTGCCTCCACCTTGGCCATTGTGAGTGGTTTGCCATTTTCCATTTCAAGTTTTGCATAATAGTTAGTTGCCTACACCTTGGGAGAGTAATCCCCAAAATCGTGAGGCTTAAAGGAAAACTTGCATTTTGATGATCTATATGCTTAATGGTCCAAATCTTATAGAATAGTCATCACATATAGTATTACATATCTTACATATGCTTATGATGGAAAATGGTTTAATGGTTTAGAATCTATCTTAAGTGCCATAACTCATCATTTTCATAAGTCATTATGCTATTTACAATTTTAAGTACATGTGATCTAGTCATGGTTTAGGATCTTACTCATTGCTTTGTTAAGTTTTAATTTTTCGAGCACATCTATCATTTCAATGGTTAACATATGTGTGGATGAGTAATCTAAGATCTTAAAGTTTCACTCCCATTATCACTATGCAAGTTGTTCTTGCCCTTTTCCTTTTGCAAAGTTGAATATCTAAATGATGGATGACATGCTATGGTGATTGTCTTTACTTTATGAGCTTTTCATTCATATTATCTTGACTTTATGGGCTAAACATTCACATTCATAGCTTTACATTTTCAAGCAATTTTCTGTTATAAAGTGGCAAGTTGTTCTTGTCTTAATTTCACATTTTTCTTTCGAGTTTACATATGGAATGGTGATGAATGAATGATATGTATCTTGCATCTTTCCATTGATGTGTAGATGTGTTTATGGTTATCACTTTACATCTTGCAAGCACACTCATAACAACAACTTAAGTTTCGGTTTTGGGCTAAAAACTAAAATTTTGGGCACCTAAAACACTCCTAAAATCAACCAAACACACCTAAAGACCCACCCGAGGGTCATAATAACATTTTATACACTTAGGATAGATTTATTCAGCCATTTCCACCATCTAAAACGGGTTTGAGGAAAACAACAGAAGGAAGTGGCGGGGGACCGTCCCGTGATTCTTAAGGGGATCCTTTCCGGGAAGTACTCTTATTGTTAGGGCTGACCTGGGAAGCTAGGGTGGGCCTCATTGCCTTACTATCTTGAGCACCCAACATTCATTTGGCCAAGAGAGGAGGAAGCTTAAAGCCCCAACATAGTTTAGGGGGAGGGAAATAAAATTTATCCAACTTTTAAGAAACTCCTTAAACATCTAGTTGCATAGAAAATCCTTGTGTGTTGGGGGGCCTTAGATGTATGTGTAGGAACACACATTGATGATAAGTTCATTCTTATAATCCTTTTTGCAACTACATGGTTAATGTATTTTATGTTTCATATCTTTATGAGCATATGCGTTAAACATTGTTATATCTTTTGGTTTATTTGCTCTTGTGGTGTGATTCAAGAAGGGGTTGAGTATCCCACTTTGGGGAGGCATCATCTTCTTGAGTGATCTTATGGTTTCCATTGAAAAGAAGTCCAATAGAGTAAGTGCTATTGGGGCATGCTTGGCTCATGTGTTGATCTCACCTTGATTTTCTTGTATCTTTGTATCTATTTGTATCTTGTGTAATCATTGTAATTCTTTGTAAGTAATTGTAATCTTTGGTTTGGGGTAGTTTCAAGTGATTTTACTTGTAAACATTTTGTAATCAAACACCCTCAAACTTAGTTGACCCCATTGCCCAACCTTAGGCACTAGTCTTAGTTGACTTAGGGAAAGGGTTGATTGACATATAGATAGACTTGCACTTTGCATTTTTTGCCTTAGCATCTTAGGCTAGTTTCCCCCCCTTATCCTTTAACAAATTAAAAACAACTCCTAGAACCTCAAACATTAAATCCAATCTAGTAACTAGGGTCTACCCCCCTTGGCTTCCCTAGGAGTAAGCCTAGAAGGAAGAGGTTCCAGTTAAGGTGACAGTGTGGACTGAGAACCTAGGCATTGTGCCTCCAAGGACACACTAAGTGAGCTGGACTTTGCTCACGTTTGCAAGTGTGTATAAGGATGGCAACAGGAGGAACATCGGCTACTACAATGTCCATGACCACACTTTTCATTGGTAGCTGAAACAAAGAGACAACCAAGTCTTTAATGACTCCAAGGCATTGCACCCTACTTGAATCAAAAGAGTACAAAACATGGTAAGCCTTTGTCACCTCCAGTCCCAGTTCTTCCATGACTGTTTTAGGCATAAGGTTGTGGGAAGCTCCTGAATATATGAGGAAATTATGTAGCACCTTATCATGTATGTTCAGGGATGTGTAGAAGGGAGGGGATGAATCATCTCTGTCTTCTACCATGGGACCTAAGACAACTACTAGCTTTTCATCTTGAATATTTATTGAGTCTGTGGAAGGCTGGGGGGGCTCGGATTGTAACAACTTAGAGAGGGACCTTTTGAAATCTTCATTTTTAACTAGTTCTGAGAGGGGTACAGGAATTCTAATATTCTAAATCTCATGCTCAAAACTAAAAGAGGAGAGGGGCTTAGGAGGTTCCCTTACCTCAGAAACAGGCTCTTTGGCTACTGAGGAAGTATTATGAGCTTTATTTTCTTTAGTAGTTGTCACAACAACTTTAGCAGGCCTTTCTGCTATAAGAGGTTGATCCTGGCAGTCAAAAGTATCATCTTTCTTCTTTGACCCAAGATGGTATCTGTTATGGGTGTTGTTGGTCTCCTCCCCTTTACCCAACTCATTGATTTGGACATTGATAAGGGACTCTTCATATGCATATTGAGTCAAATGGGGAAAAGGGGAGGTGTCTTCAATGCAGTGAATTTCAGGGTCGAGTTCTTCTATCTCCTCTCCCTCCTCATGAGTAGCCATGTTGCTTTGGAGAGGGGTCTGAATCCTCTGTTCATCTCTGTCTTTGCTCTTTTGTTCCCTTGGGGAGGCCTATGGCACATTGTTACCAGGCCTCCGAAAACCTCTGTTATCAGTATTCTAGGGATTTCTGTACACGAGCTTCCCTTCTAACTCTTACCTTTCCATCCTAGCCGAAAGATATTTCAACACTTTAGTTACCTCATCCATTTGAGGAGGAAGGGGAGAGGAATAGGATGAGGAGGATTCATCTCTCCTCCTGGGTATGTCTCTATCAGCCTTACTCCTGAGTCGGTCAACAACCAATATACTAGACTCTACTTCTACGACCACGTCTTGTATGTGAGCCAGATTGGTGGCTCTTCTATCCCTCAACAGGAGGAAAAAATGGGGATCAAAAGCACTAGCATAAGTGATCTCCGTAGAGGCTTCTGAGGGCTTAATCTCAGTGGGGATTTTGTTGTACATTTTGTTAAATCTTTTAGAGAAGTCAGAAATAAACTCTCCTTCTTTTCTCTTCAAAGATCCAAACTCTGTCATGTAATGCATGAAGTCTTTTTTGCCTCCCCATTGTCTCAAAAAGGAATTATCCAAAGCCTCAATCCCATTAACAGATCCAGGAGGCAGGGCCCTAAACCATTTTATAGCCTCACCCTCAAGGCTAGGGATGAAAATCCCCATCCACACATCTACATGCATGATGACATGATCATCTATAAAACTATAAAAGGCTTCAAGGTGTTCTTCTGCAGTTATGTCCCCCTCGCCCGTAAACTTGGGCATATGTTTAAGGTAGCCATCTACTGGAAGGATGTTGAGAGGCTCAGGTAGCAGAAGGGGAGCATACCTGGTGGCTATAATAGCCTCCATTCTGGTCATGGGGAGATTTTCTCCTGCCATAGGGATATTAGGTGGAGGAGAACTCGGAGGGGAAGGAACTTGAACATGGGATACTGGAAATAGGCCTACAGGGGTGAGGGAAGTGACGATGGTTTCTCCCTCTAGTCCAAAACCAGGAGGAGACTACTCGACAAGAACACTTCCAAAATTCAGGAAATGGGAGGCTTCAAAGAATGGTCTGTTACAAAGATGAGGAGAAGAAAAAGGATTCTCTACAGAAGGAGATGGAAAATTACCTGGTTCGATGGTGGAAGTTTCTCCCTGGGGGGCCTTTCCTCTTCTGAAATTTGCCTGCAACTTAGCTTCAGGTGTATCTAGAGGCAGTTGTGGATGGGACCGCGTGTGTCTACCACTGAAAGCCACAATTAAAATGGCAGGTTCGCCACAATGGAGTTGACAGGTGCACTATATCAATATTCAAAGGCTATGATGCCTAATGCACCTTCAGAATCAGAGGCTCAATGTCATTCAATCTTGGGGAAAATTTTCAACTTCCTCCCCGACAACGACGCCAAAAATGTTGGAGCCAGAAGTCACTCCTCAATTGCAGCAGGAGCAGAGCCCGACACCCATCAGGTTTGTGTCACGATTTGTTTATAAAGGTTGATCAAATGGAAAGAAATTCAAAACCATATTGTTCTAGCTCAGAAAACTGGGCTGGAACAACAGTGAAATATGAGGTCTTGACCTAAATTAAGCCAGTAATAATGATAGTGGTGAGTAAGTAGAGGGAAAGAGAGGGGAAATAAAGTCTTCTCTAGACATCTGGTCTTCCAGCAGTCTTTACAAGAGAGGAAAAGTCTCGGATATTATATCCTCTTAGAGCCGAATAAACTTCAAAATGAACCTAAAAAAGATTGCAGAACTAATGTAATCAAACCTATATTATATAGCTATGCAACACTCGACTAGATCATCCATGCCCGGGCTTTTAGATTCAGAGAGAAAAAGGAAAAGAAGAATCTAGCTGCCATTAAGTGAGAAAACTCAAAATGTTCCTCTATAACCAGAGAACCAAAGGCTGAATTAAATCTTTACAATTGGTCATTGTGCTCTACCATCGATACTTACAAAAATACAAAAACTGAGTAAATATACTCCTAAACCTTCACCCAATAGAGGTATCTTATAACTTCTAGGGCGTGGCGTCTCTTCAGTCAAATTTGGCCTGAATTCCTTCATCATACGTCACCTTAACTTTGCATGGCCTTAGCAGGGGGGGTAGCTGAAACATTAAAGGCCAAAATAGTGTGTGTAGACTCCTCTAGTCAGACGAGGACTTGGCATGGCTTCTTTGAAGAAAACCAGCATACAAGACTATCTCAGGCAGACTGCCTACCGAGACCTTCATGCTTTACACTTAATGAGTGAGCCAAGGTTTCAACTACCTTCCCCCACCTTCATTTAACTTTAGCGGGGACCAAGATCGAGGCCGAGTTGAACTGGTACCTGGAGAACGTAGTGATCCCTTCTGCAGCTAAACCTGACACTTTGGCCCTTTGCACAACTCTTTCTATCCCCCCGAGTGACCATGGGTTGTGACCATGTGCCTATCTTCAAAGGCGCTTTCGGGATTTCGACGTTTTGGGCTTCGGGGTTCTAAAATGCAGTGGAAGGAGGAGACCCTCTATTCTCCCAAAGTCCTGATAGCCGAAATGTCTTGATCGCGTCCCACGTGTCCCATTGGATGGATGGCCTAGATCATTTCTTGATCAACGATCCTGGTTCTTTTCGGTGTTTTGGGCTTCAAGGATTTGAAATGCAGTGGAAGGAGGAGACCCTCTATTCTCCCAAAGTCCCAATCGCTGAAATGGCTTGATCGCGTGCCACATGTCCCGTTGGATGGACGACCTATATCATCTCTTGATCAACGATCCTAGTTATTTTCAACATTTTGGGCTTTGGGGATCTGAAATGCAGTGGAAGGAGGAGACCCTTTGTTCTCCCGAATTCGCGATAGTTGAAATGGCTTGATTGCATGCCATGTGTCCCATTGGATGGATGACCTAGATCATCTCTTGATCAATGGTCCTCGTTATTTTCAACATTTTGGGCTTCGGGGATCTGAAATGCAGTGGAAGGAGGAGACCCTCTGTTCTCCCGAAGTCCCGATAGCCGAAATGGATCGATCGCTTCGTGCATTTGGCCATAGGAGATGAGCTCAAGAACTTGACCCCGTGCAACTCTATGACCCAAACTTACCCGATGGCTGTCGATCTACCCCCTGTTGAAATAATGTAATTGCGAAGAGCATTATTATTATTTTGTTATTGGATTAAATCCCCATTGTGGATTAATCATGTTATTATTATTATTGGATTAAATCCCCATTGAG